>JAPCYS010000401.1:0-55149 GCA_028641055.1 Alopecurus myosuroides | reverse complement strand
GAGAGATCACCAACGATGATGGTCGCTCATCCCAGCGTGGTAAGATAAGGAACATTCAACTTCCTGCTCTTAGATATTGTACTTACTATATTGCGACCAGTATCCTTGGTAGGGAGAACACTAGCAATATTTCTAGTTACCACCTTGCTTTCATTGATGTTGCGCTGAACCGTAGCACGAAGTATAACCTTGGTACACTTGTTGCACGCCGCCTTGCTGCCAAGGGGCCTATTTTTGGGGGCATTATCGCTACACGTGTAGCATCTGCTTTAAATGTTTCCATTACCCCTAATGATGAAATAATTGCTCCATGTAGGCTTAACCTTACTGCCATGAAGTCTCATAATTTTGTCACTGCTAACTCTACTGCTGAACGTTTAGTATATAGAGTTTTATATATAGATGGAGAGGAGCGAAAAGTTATTTTGCCGCAGCCTATTTTGTTTAAGATTGACAGGTCACCATGGTCGCTCTCTAAGGAGCAGGTAGACGAGTATCTGAGCACCACAGAGGTTCACGGGCAGAAGGAGAGAAGAGACGCGGCTCCCGAGGACCACAACACGCAGTACACCGACACATCCTCGAGCACATATCAGGAGGAGGGTTCCTCCTCAGCATACTACGGGGGCGCCACCTCATGGTCCCCTTGGTGATAGATCTCCACTTATGCCAAAAGCCTAAGCTTGGGGGAGGTATTTCGACATTACACTTATTTATATATTATATTCAATCGGTTCTTTGGATATCCATGTTTTCATTTCTTTCGTTTGTTTTCGTTTTCTTTCGTTTCTTTCGTTTCTCTTCGTTTTTATTGTTCTGTTCTTGTTTTCCAAAAACACAAAAAGACAAAAAAAAAATTCTGCCATTTCTCTTTGTTTGCTTCTTTAGTTTCTTTATTTGGTTTTCTTCCTTCTCTTGTTTCAATTTAGTATTCAAAAATCCAAAAATATTTTGCTTTATTTGCTTGTTCTCTTTCTGTTCTTGTTTTAATTGAAAAACCCAAAAATATTTGTTGTTCTTCTTTGGTTTTGTAAAGTTTGCTGCAGAGTTCAACAGTCGTCCGTGACTCTACTGGAGCTTGGTTTTCATTATATATTATTCGAGCAACAAGTGAAGAGCAATAATGACGATCTATGACACTTGAGGTTGTGGTGAGAGGCTGGTATGAACTCTATTTGCTTTCATTTTTGTACATATACCCATCCATGTGAGCATGTTTAGTTTGTTCATATAAGATATATGTGATTTAATGGCTGCTTAATAGTTCGTGCTCTCTCATGTTTAGTTCCAATTTATTAATAGTAAATGACCTGTCGCATAAATATTTGTCCGCATTGTTCTATTCGTAGAAGGGTATAACATTGTGGTAGCCTCCTCTGACTGTTTCATTTGAATCGACTTGGCACATGCTCACGCATGCTAAGACTGAAAACAAAAAGTCACTAAGCCTCGATGATTTATTTTGCCTTAGATTTCTAGTATATATTTCATGCCTCAGTTAATTTTGTTTTGTCGCAAGCATGATTATGATAGTTGTTGCTCTCTTGATTGTCACTCCCTGTCTATTGCTAACCTTCACATGTACTGAGTATGAGCTCTACTCGTGCATCCAACTCCCAAAAAACCAAAGTTTGCCAAATGTGGCCACCATACCTACCTATATGTGGTACTTAACCGCCACTCCAAGTAAATTTCTCATGTGCTACCTTTAAAAACTTCTAAAAAACATTCCTGTTTTGTGCCCCTGTTTTAGCTCACGGGGATGTAAATAGAGAATCTTTATCTCACTTGTTGATTGGATTTCACACTCTGGACTAGTGGCTTCATCCGCTTATCCAATTGATAGAAGAGCTGGCAGCGGGGTGCCCAGCCCCAAATTAAATCTCTTCAATATTTTTGCCCCTGATTTATCAGTCAAAGGATAATTGTGTAAACAAAAGAGAAAGAGGGATGACCTTCTACACTAGTTGCGTCCTTCAAATGGGAGCCGCTCTTGTGAAATCTAGTTGGCTTGTGACGTACTGTATTTTATGTTTACCATTCGTTGACATAAGAATACACCTCTCTTAAAAATGTTTTCAATACCTCTGTTTAATAAAGTAAAAGCTCTAGCACATGAGTGATCCATGCTTCCCTCTGCGAATGGCCTTTCTTTTACTTTTATGTTGAGTCTTCACGTTCTCACTTTATGCACCTTCTTGAGAGCAATGGCTATTATTCTTAGTGTAATGTGCTTGTCCCGGTACATGGTTAATTGTAGTATAACTTTGATACTTGCATCTTTTGATATCTTTACTTCTAGTCTTCCCTTGAATTTCAGAGGTGCCCTGGCATTTATGTTTTTCCCCACACAAAAGGGCAAGCGAGATACCACTTTATCAGATCCTATTATGAATATTACAATCTTGCAAATAGTTATGCTTCATGTTGTTTATTATTAATATGTTGTTATCTCTTTATGGTTTGCATAGATATTAAGTGACAATATCTTGTATGTATCTTATCATGAGAATAATTAAGTATTTGATCATATAGTGAGTATATTTACATCATATGAAACAAATGTGTTCGTAAAAGTCTTTTATCGCACTCAGTTGTCACTGAATTGCTCGAGGACAAGCAATAAGCTAAGCTTGGGGAGAGTTGATACGTTGAAAACGTATCTCCTTTTACGAACAATTTTCTTATTGTTTTCCTCTAAACTTGTGTGTTTTGAATACAACTAACACGGACTAACGCTGTTTTCAGCCGAATTACCTTGGTGCCTCGTTTTTGTGCAGAAAAACCAACTTTCGGGAAATTGCCCAGAAAAGACCCCATTGGTCTTAAAACACCGGAAGACCCCGGGAGCCAGAAGGGGGGCCAGGAGAGGGGCCAGAGGGGGGCCACACCACCCGCTGGCGCCCCCCTAGGCCGCGCCACCTGGTGGTGTGGGCCACCCAGAGACCCCCTCGGGCTCCCCTTTCGACTACATATTGCCTTCAACCCTGAAACCCGAGGGGGTTCGTCATATTCCACAGAAACACAACAGAGCGCCACCGCCACCCCAAACCTCAATTCGGGGATCAGAAGTTCCTGTTCTGGCACCCTGTCGGGACGGGGAATTGGAGGAGATCATCGCCATCGTCATCACCAACGCGTCTCCATCGACCATCCATGTTTCCCCCATCCATGTGCGAGTAATTCCCCCGCTGTAGGCTGAAGGGGGTGGTAGGGATTGGATGAGATTGTTCATGTAATAATGCCGTGATTGTTAGGGCATAGTGCCTAGTATCCTCTATTAGTATTATTGACATTGTTACATCTTGTTATCCTTAATGCTTGCCACTTTGGGGCCGAGTGTCATGATCTCAGATCTGAACATGTTATTGAATCACGATGATAATTATTGTTTCTTGATCATACCTGCAAGTTGTTTACACATATCGCTGTCCGGAACCCGAGGCCGTGAAGTGACAGAGATTGGGACAACCGGAGGGGGTGGCTGTGATGTGAGGATCACATGTGTTCACGGAGTGTTAATGCTTTGCTCCGGTGTTAGATTAAAAGGAACACCTTAATTACCAGTAGTTCCCTTGAGGCCCCGCTAAAAACGGGCTGGTAGGACAAAAGATGTTGTGCAAGTTCTCATTGCGAGCATGTACGACTATTTACGGAACACATGCCTATGGTTACTTAGTGCTTGGATGCTTTATCTTATTTATCTGCAATGCCCATGTCTTGATTATTATATGAACTATCTTATCCATGCAACGCCCGTTCATCGATCCCTATGCCTACATTATTTAATCTTGTTGTTTACTTCAAACACTACTGCTGTTGTTTTCACTTCACTACTGCTATTATTTCACTACTGCTGCTACTTTCAGGTGCAGGTGAATTGACAACTCACTTGTTAAGGCTCACAAATATTCTTTGAATCCCCTTGTGTCAAATCAATAAATTTGGGTTTTACTTCCCTTGAATCATGTTGCGATCCCCTATACTTGTGGGTCATCAGAACTCTTCTTTTGTTTATGTCTTCCCACCCATAAAGTTTTTTTTTTGAAAACTCACTTTTAAATTGCTATAGCGGTTGTAGCATGATGACATAAACTTAATTCTGAACTTGAAGATAAAATAATAACTGAATATTATTGTCTCTAGGGCATACCTCCAACAGGGGCATGCAATTTTAGATATTTCTAATCACTTGAAATCATACGAAAATGGTGTGATTTTACATCAGTTGTTTCTAGAAGTAAACTTAAATTTTTGAAGATTGGCCAAGTATTCCTCCATTGGATGCCTTTGTGTTTATTTTTTATCCCAGGGCTAAAAATTTAAGGGTGTTGTAGTGCTCTCGCTTTACTAGCGGAGTCCGTAGGTGAATGTTATTCTTCTTATTTCACTAATGTTCATGAGAAACTTCCGAAGCTTCTTAGTAAGTACGAAGAAAAGTATGGTAGTGTTCGGCTACAATGGCCTCCACTAGCACCAACTTCGGGAAAGGGAAAGGAGTGAAGCAAGATTTATCGTGCTTCCTTCTCTGCCTCGAGCTCTTCAGGCCAAAAAACACCGCATGTGCTTGCAGGTGACGGGGAGCTAGCGAAGTACCTCAACAGCAACATAGTCTCCTTTACTAATGAGGATTTCGACATACTGAAGTGGGGGCATGACCACAAGCTTACATATCATGTGCTTTCAATATTAGCACGTTATGTGTTACCAATACCCGTTTCAACGATCACTGGTAGAAAATAGGCCTTCAGTCCCGGTTCGCAAAGGCCATTAGTCCAGGCCGCGCAATCGGGACTAGATATGCGCGACTAAAGACCGACTAGATATGCGCGACTAAAGACCCCCTATAGTCGCGCCACTCACAGACCGCGGCTAAAGGCCCGTCCACGTGGGCGGGTGGCGTGCGCCGGGGGCGGGGGACCTTTAGTCCCGGTTGGCCACACGAACCGGGACTACATGCTTTTTCGTTATTTCTTTAATTCATTTGGGGTTTCTAATTATTGTTTACTCCCTTTCTTTCACTCCCATTTTTTCACTCGAATTTTTTACTCCTTTTTTTTCAGAATTTTTATTATTTGCTTAGTGTCTAACTACAATTATCTCTAGTCAAATTTCTTACTCAACTTCCCGCTCGGTCACCCATCCTCCCACTACTCTAGCACTAGCACGCTTAACTTCCGAGTTCCATCCCGTCCCGCATCCAAGTGTTTCGCACGCATGTATGTGATAATAATATCATATCAATCCTATTAACATGTTGGTCGATGCCACATTCTTTTATTGTCTGAATTTCAAATAAATCTTTTAATAAACAAAAGTAATGATGTAATTAATAATTTTGAATAAATAAATAAACATTAACTTTTTAATTTGTATTATTTCTAAAAAATATTCAGAAAAATAAAACTAATTCATTTTTGAAATCTTAAAAATATAATTAATATATCAAAATATTCAGAAAAATAAAACTGATTCATTTTAAAATCTTAAAAATACAAATAATATATCAAAAAAATTCAGAAAAATAAAACTAATACATTTTAAAATCTTAAAAATACAAATAATATATCAAAAAATTCAGGAAAATAAAACTAATTCATTTTCCCGTTTCCTAAATGCAAAATAAAATCTGATAAAATTCATGAACCAAACCATATGAAATCTAAACCATATAAAATTTGCAGATCCAAGTTCGAACAACCAAATGAAAATACCATCCTTTTTAATAAAAGATCAGTAGGCTCTTCTATTATTTTTAGAATGAATTCAAAAATGTATTTGAAGTAAATCCAACTGGATGAGTTTGGTATTGACTAGATCGTCTATGTTTTCCTGGCTTAGATTAATTTAGAAACGGTAGTTTTTCTGTTTTGTTTTCTTGATGTGTTATTGTTTGTTTTCTTGATGTGTTTTTGTTTGTTTGTTTTGAAATGTGTGTTTGACATGATATAGAAATAATATAGCTACGAATTAATATAGAAATAATATCCATTACATAATAATATATATGCATTACATACTAATATATCCATTACATGCATATATCGAACGCAAGATGCGGTACACAAACACCATCTACTCTAGCTCCGTTGAGTAGATGCGGAACAACTCTCGTAGGAAACGTATGCATCTATGGCTTAGATTAATTTAGAAATGGTAGTTTTCCTGTTTTGTTTTCTTGATGTGTTATTGTTTGTTTTCTTGATGTGTTTTTGTTTGTTTGTTTTGAAATGTGTGTTTGACATAATATAGAAATAATATAGCTACTAATTAATATAGAAATATATCCATTACATAATAATATATATCCATTACATACTAATATCCGTTACATGCATATATCGAAGCAAGATGCGGTATAAACACCATCTATTCGAGCTCCGTCGAGTAGATGCGGAACAACTCGTAGGAAACGTATGCATCTATGGCTGCATAGTTGAGGTTGATCCGGTCTAGTGGGGTCTTCCCCAACGCATGTGATTCTTGGGGGGAAACCAGACTTCATGGTTTTGTAGTCGGCGTGGATGAAGGCGGTTGCCATCGGAGCCATCCCGGTCTTGTGACCGCACAAATCATCAAAATGGATAAGATCCTGAAGATCAATGTAGTGATCTTCAGGTATCACAATACCCAATCGCATCAACTTCTGCCGGTCTTGAGTGATGTCAACACTGCAGAAGTCGTACCCCTTGTTGACAAGAAAATCAACAAGGGTCGTAGAATCCTTTGAACTACTGCAACAACAAAAATAGAACGTGTTAGATATGTTGCAACACATGTATTCTTCCAATGCAACAAACAAAAAAAAAAATGCAACACTATCCTACAAGAGAGATCGATTGTACGTGTGCGTTACCTTACCCATTGGAAGACCAACACGACCTCCTGGAACGCAATTTGGATGACGGCAACATCCCGTTGATCCGCCGTATACTCTAAATCAAGCCCTAAGAACCTATGGTGTTCATCGGCTTCTTCATAGAGATTGCTGAAATGCGTAAGAAGATCGGGGAGCCTGTCGCACATATTGGCGTACGCCACGTCGAGAGTCTTGCGGCATGGTGTGGCCACACGTTGAGTGTTCCAAACTTGAGCCATGGTTGCTTGGTGGAGGAAGATCGAAGAGAGGAGAAGAAACAGAGAAGAGAGGAGAAGAAACAGAGACTCTCGGGTGCGCGCACTGTAGCAATGGCCTCTGCCTCTCGCTCGCGAAATAAACCCGCCGCGCGGGAGGCGAGCAGTTTGTATCTTTAGTCCCGGGTGGCCACGCCAACCGGGACTAAAGGCAGGGAGGCCAGCAGACGTGGATCATTAGTCGCGGGTGGCCATGCCAACCGGAATTAAATCCCTCCACGCGACTACACGCGCTTCCCAACCCACGACGCATGACCTTCTGTCGCGGGTCTCCTCCCGACCCGGGACTAAAACCCCTTTAGTCACGGTGCACAAAGTTTGGGGACTGATGGGGGCGTATGGAAGGCTTTTTTTCTACCAGTGGATATTATCGGAGTCTAATTTCAGTCTAGCTAGAAGAACAATCGAGGAGAGAAGAACCACTCTCACCGTGGTGAGAGCACTGATGACCGTGAAAGATAGATAATTAGCGGGAACGAGAGCCCAACACACTATAATCTTTCCATTCGCGAACAAGAAGATCCTATAGTTGTAGCATGTGTACTATTTTTTTAAATAATATTTTTATCTTTTTGCAATTTAGACTAGAGCAAGTTATACTCTTCTTTCTTTACGGGGATGGAAGGTTTTAATTTTTTTTGATAGAAACACACTCTGTATTAAATAGGTAGAACGTTTATAGGTACAATAGAGGGATCATGAGGGGATGGAAGGTTTTAATGAGGCAGCTAATAACAATGTCGGGCCGTGTCAGGCCCGTTTAGCACCAGGCCGGGCTGTGCCGTGCTCCAGGCCCCCAGCTTTGATCAGGACGCGGTTTTTGCTCGCTGCGCCGCGGCCCGCTGGTGCGTGGCAGCCATCCAGCGGCCAGCGCCTCCCCCTTTCCTCTCCACGTTTTTTTTCTGCACAACGAAACCGAAACGGAACCCGGTGGCCGGGCCGGCGGGTTCGTGCGCGGCCGCGTGGTCAAGGACATGCTCGCTGCCTCCCTCTTCCCCGCCCTCGTCGCTTCCCGCTTTGTACGCATCGCATCCCCTTTCCCTTACTCTCTGACATTCCGTCGAACACTATTGAGGCATGCCGACTAGTTAAGATCCTGTCTGATCTGATCGATGGTTCTGCGATGATGCAGCCTGGAGCTGTATACGCGAGCCAGTCGCTCAGGGTCGAGGCGCCGGTGCACGTGGGCGAAGAGGCGTTCAAGGAGGTGGAGTCGCTCAACATCAAGATCAGCAGCGGAAGGCACACCATATAGTATAGCTTGCCTATTACTTTCATGTTGAAACTGCTTCTGTACTTGTTCAGCATTGCAGAAGGATGAAGCTATTAGGTTGTGCAAATTGGCTTGTTTTATTGAATCTGCATTTTTTTTTAAAGAATCACCTGCTTCTTTAATTAATTACTGAAAAGAATATTTATTACCTTAATTTTCCATCTATTTTGGTAGCTTTTAAAGAATCACCTGCTTCTTTAATTAATTACTGAAAATAATATTTATTACCTTAATTTTCCATCTATTTTGGTAGCCCAATATAGTTCATCAATCAACTCCTGAGATTTACACACCTGATTACCTCTATAGTGCATTGCGTAGTAGTAGAAATGTATCTTTGCATTGCAACCGACTGCCCAGCCTGTAGTCACTGAACAGGCTATATATACTTTCATAGTTCTAATACTGACGGAAATAGTATTAGATAAATAAATGCAAAATGTCATATATATGCGCACATGGCACATTCAGTTGTTCCTGGGAAACATATAAGTGGCTATCTGCAGTATTTATCATTCACAGCAAATCTTCAACTTTACTTGTCAATCTTTGGTGTATATCATATCCACATGTCAGTCTCTCTTTCTTCTTCATTTTCCATTGCAAGAGAACTGGTGAATATCAAGTTTGCATCTCTGATTGCATGCATCTCCATGGCTGCATCTTGTATCCGCATCCGCTCTTTGGGTTGTTTCTTTGAGCAAGATGTGGCAATCCTAATGACAGAGGCTAAACACTCCCGAACTCTATCTCTTGTGTTTTTATCATTGGCGTCATTGTGTATCCATATTGTCGGATCAGCTATCTCCAAGATTCTGTCTGGGAGAGCTGCCTCTGAATACTTGTGTAGATCTAGTGATTCTGTAAACATATCGTCTGTTGGGCTCCTACCCGTAAACATCTCAAGTAGCAATATCCCAAGGCTATAAACATCACCAAGAGTTGAGATTGGAGCACCTCCGCCATACTCTGCAATTGTGCAATTTTACATTCATCAACATGCAATATATATGTGAAAGAACTAGGGTAATCGTAAAAAATGCAAAATTTCCAATTACCTGGAGCAACGTAACCAATGGAGCCTCTTATTCCCATCGTGCTACTTGAATTTTGCCGGATCTCACTTGCACTTTCAAGCAGGATCTTTGATATACCGAAGTCTCCAACTCGGGCACTCATGTCTTCTGCAAGAAGGATGTTGCTTGGCTTCACATCGCAGTGAACAATTATGGGATGACAATGATTATGAAGATAATCCAGAGCATCCATGACATGGACAGCAATGTCTAGCCTTTGAGCTAGGCTCAGGGTATTGTCCGGAGTGGGAATGCTGTGGTTTGGATGAAGCCAAGCATCTAAGCTTCCGTTGGGCATGAGGTCAATAACTAATGCCTTGAAATCTTGACCTTGATCATCGATGCTTGAACAGCACGTGATGATTTTTATGAGACAACGATGACGTACACTTCTCAGTGCCTCACATTCAGCCTCGAAACTCTTAGAAGAACCTGATTGCTGAAGGTCAAACACTTTTACAGCCACCGGTGTGTCCTCAGCTTCTAAAGTGCATCTATAAACCGAGCCATATCTTCCTTTGCCAAGCAAGTTATATTCGGAAAATCCATTTGTCCCTCTCAACAATGCCTGATAAGAAACTCTTTGGAAGCGTTCCTCAATAATTGCAGGTGGTGGAGCCTGACTCTTGCGTCCTTTATGCTTCCAAATAGTAACAGTTACTGAGAGAACTAGCAACAGAACTGCTAGTGGTGTTGCTAGAGAAACCACAAGAGATTTTGACCTTTTCTTTTTTCTGTCGCTTACAGGATGTGTGGAGCATGGAGGCAAGTGAAGCTGAGGTATTCCATCACACAGCTCTGTATTCCCAGTAATGGATATGGCGGTCAGGTTCCCGAATACACCGCTATTCGGCACTTGGCCCTGCAAATCGTTGAGGATGCATCAAATGCCAACAGCGATGTCAATTTCTGTAGAGATGCTGGGATCGGTCCTGACAGGTTGTTGTGCGCTAGATATAACTCCTGCAAGGCGCCCATGCTGCAAAGGGCGTCAGATATCCCATCTGACAAGTTGTTGCCTGTGAGGTTCAGTATTCGAAGCCCCTTTATATTCTTCAGTGGCTGGGGTATGCTTCCTTCAAACATGTTCTCATCAAGTAACAGTGACTCCAGTACTACACAGTTCCCGATGGTATCAGGTATCTGGCTAGACAACTGGTTTGCTGAAAGGATCAATTGGTTGAGGTTAACCAAGTTACCGATCTGTGACGGAAGGGGCCCGGAGAGTGAATTGTATGATAGGTCTAGGCTCGAAGAAAGGGAAGGCAGAAAAATCTCCTTGGGAATTGAGCCATTTAACCGATAGTTGTCTGACAGATCAAGAAGATAGAGACTTCTTAGTTTGCCAAGGCTTGCCGGGATTGGTCCTTCCAGGTTGGCACTATGTGCAATAAGCTTATTGAGCTGTGTAAGGTTTCCGAGCGACGTTGGTATGAGGCCTGATAGCCTAGTCATGTACAACCCAAGTTGAACCAAGTTTGGTAGTTTACCAATGCTCTCCGGGATCACTCCAGATATCGAGGTGTTTGAGAAATCAAGTATGGTCAGGCCAACCAAATTGCTGATGTCCTGGGGGATGCTACCGGAGATACTACTGTCTGACAGGTAGAGATACTGCAGTGTGGCTGACAGGTTTACTACTGAGCTGGGCAGTTGCCCATGGAAGGAGTTGTGACTGAGGCTCAGTTGCAGCAGCTGGCTGCAGTTGGCCAGAGAAGCGATGAGTTCCCAGCCCGCCCTGTCATCTGCCTCGAGCAGATTGTATGGCATGTATAGAATCTGAAGACGTTGTAGCCGTCCGAGATCCCGGGGCAGAAGTCCAGTGAATCCGTTGAGGGAGAGCTGCAGGCTTGTGATATTGGTGAGGTTTGAGATGGAGGAAGGGCTGCCTCCGGTGAACCTGTTGTTGGCGAGGCTGAAATCTTCCATGGCGGGGAACTTGCTGCCGATATCGGCGGGGATGTTGCCGTGTAGCCGGTTCCCTTCCACGTGGAAGACCCTAAGGGACGACAGATTGTACAGGGAGAGCGGGGGCGCACCGTGCAGGCTGTTCACGGAGAGGTCGAGGGACACAAGGCCGGTGACGTCGGCGAGCCCCGGTGGGATCATGCCGTCGAACTGGTTGATGGCGAGGTTGAGGTAGTTCAGGGACGACATGTTGGCCAGCGACGCCGGGACAGGCCCCGTGAGGCTGTTGTTCTTGAGATGGAGCAGCTGGAGCCGCGTCATCCTGTTGCCTAGCTCGGGCGGTATGCGGCCACCGAGGTTGTTGCTATCGAGGAACATGGTTTCCATGGCGACGCAGGACGGCAGGAGGTCAGGTTGGCGGGGAACTCGCCGGAGAAGGCGTTGTAACCAAGGTCCAGGAAACGGAGGCGCCGCAGGCGGCCTATGCTCGTGGGCACGTCGCCATGCAGCGCGTTGAATCCCAGCTCAAGCGCCCTCAGGAACGTGAGGTTCCCAATGGCCGCAGAGAGCGTCCCGGCGAGCCCTCTCGTGTGCAGGCTCAGCGCCACCACCCGAGGTGGGTTCCTACCATGACTGCACGTCACGCCTTCCCAGCTACAGAAGCCGGGGCTGCCGTTCCAGGAGGCCAGCGCGCTGCCGGGGCTGGCGGCGTCCCTGAAAGCGAGAGCCGAGAAGCGCCAACTCGTCGCCGTGGCTCGACGCGGCGACCGTCGTCAAGACGGAGAGGAGTAAGTGTAACAAGCTCCTTTCACGCAGCGGCATTGCCATGTCTTTGCAATCCTTGCTCGATTGATTCGTGGAATGATCGGAGCAGCAATGGGTGATTAGTAAGCAGTGTCGTACTACGTCTGTCTCGATCTTTGCTAGTCGATGTTGAAATTAACGCTTGCTTTTTGACGATGTGTGTGTGCCGGTGGTGGTGGTGCGCGCGCGCTCGAAAGACATCGTGGAATTTTGTGCGTATTCAGTTCAGTCACGTCTTGATCACTCAACTGATGTTTCCGTCCAATCAGCGACGAAATCTGTCAACACCTGAGATTTAATTGTTGTCCGAGGTTGGTACTTAATGTCGAACGCAGCAACCTTAATGCTCCATTTGGCGACTCGGCCTTTTGTGTCCACATTGTTGATGATATCCCCTAGTGGTGTTTTGCTTACCACTGTTATGGAATGTCATTGGAAATAATGACGGAGTTTTCGAGATGCAAAAAACACATCATATGCAAGTTTTTGATAATGTGGATAGCTTTGTTTTGACTCGGAAAATACCTCACTGACGTAATACACCGGATGTTGGTCTGGAATACTTTGCTCATCTTTTCGTCTTTCCACGATTGTCACTACACTAATTACCCTGTTAGTTGCTGTAAGATACAGTAATATGGGTTCTTCGTCTTTGGGGGATGCCAAAATCGGAGGTTTCATCAAGATTTCTTTTAGCTGGGTTAAAGCTTTGTTCGCCTCTTCTGTCCATTCAAAATTTTCGGATTTTTTCAACAACTTGTATAATGACAGAGCTTTGTCACCTAGCCGGCTTATAAATTATAAACCTGCTAACGGCGGCTGCAGAACCCATAAGTCTTTGGACATCTTTTAGGCACGTAGGCCTTGTGATGTTCAAGATTGCCTTGATCTTTTCCGGGTTTACTTCTATTCCTCTGTGAGAAACGATAAAACCCAGAAGATTTCCTGAGGGAACCTCGAATACGCACTTTAATAGATTCAACTACATTTTATAAGTGCGCAAATTTTTGAAGGTTTCTCGTAGATGTTCAAGAAGTGTATCCTTTTCATTGTAAACTACGGCAATATCATCCATGTAAACATGAACGTTTTTGCCGATTTGACTATGCAAGCATCTTTGCATGCAATGCTGGTATGTTGCACCGGCGTTCTTCATTCCAAATGGCATGGTTAGAGCATCCACAGTGTTGCCAAAGCCAAATTCGCCATATAGATTTATTTGGCATTAGAACTAAACTTGCTATGTTATCTACAATGTGTCAAAGCCAATGTCAAATGCCAAATTCCCTTATTGTGTGGCCCAACATGTATAAAATAATAATAAACTATTTTTGGCTGCATACTCTCTCTCTAGTCTCACTTCTCCATCCAACTATTTTATTCACTTTAAAGAATTTGTCATTGGATCTTCTAGTTGCTCCTATGCCAAATTATTTGGTATTGGCACCAATATTTGGCACCTCTACAATGTAGGGAACCGATGCCAAAAGCCAAATAGGGTATTTGGCACCCAAATTTGGCACACACTGTGGATGCTCTTATTTAATAATATGTTCCATATGGGGTTATGAAGGAAGTTTTTATTTGGTCCTCCTCCTTCATACGTATTTGATGGTATCTGGAATAAGCATCCAAAAGGCATAAAACCTCAGAGCCAGAAGTGGCCTCCATTATTTGACCGATTCGTGGTAACATGAATCTATCCTTTGGACACAATTTGTTCAAACCGGTGTAATCTATACACATCCTAAGAACAATACTATCCTTCTTCGAGACTAATACTGGGTTCGCAGACCAATCAGTATGTATGACTTCCCGGATAAAATCAGCTGCTAGAAGCCGGATAATTTCCTTGCCTATAGTCTTTCGTCTTCTTCCATAAAAACGACGGAGACCTTGTTTGACGGGTTTTGATCCTGGGATTACTTTTAGTTGGTGCTCAGCAAGTTCCCTGGACACACCTGGCATATCAGTAGGACACCAGGCGAAAATGTTCCAGTTCTCACGTAGCAACTTGATGAGCGCGCTTTCCTATTTATAAGTCAATCATGTTCCCACTACGACAAATTTTGTCGGATCTTTGGGATTTAGGATAACCTGTCTTGTGTTCTCTGAGGCCTTGAAACTATCTGCTAGCTTCCGGCTTTCTTTTCCTGCCGGCATTTCTGTCGGCGAAACCTCTTAGCTAGCCCCTTCAATTCTTCCTTCCAAATCACATGTTCGGCGCAAAGGGAGTTTCGTTTCTCCAGCTCGTTCGCCATTGAAGTCTCCAGATATGGTGATTACTCCTCCTTTTGGCCCTGGCAACTTCAGCTTGTTATAGATATAACATGATCTTTGTCGCACCCAAGGTTTCTAGAGGATACTCATCGCACGAACTGGAAGTCAGGTGCTTGGATTATGGGGCATACATGCTCCCACGTCCCAGCTTCCTGGTAGGCCTGCGCTTATGCGCGACAACACAAGCCCTGCTTCCACCGTCGAAGTAAACTATCCGCTAGGAACCTAGAGGCACTACTGTCGACGTACTTCATAATCAAACACGCACGGTACGTCAACAGTTTGGTACGAATGATAACACAGAATGTCTCTAAGACACAAAAGAATGAAATAAGGGCAACTGGCCTTCACTAAGGCAGAAATATCGAATACAAACATCCAGAGAACACATGTCCCAACATATCATCCATTACAACAGCGGAAGCAATCAAAGGAGTCTGGGTACAGACAAATCCAACAGGCTTAAGAAGCCGGAGAAAATAAAGAAGACGAAGCCCATCCACGTAGGTTCTGGATCCTGCCCTGGTCCAGCTAACTACTCGTCTGCAGTCTCGTCGAACTCCACAAAGTAGCCATCCTGAGAAGCATCGTAGTCGTAGTCGTACTCTGCGTAAACCACAGCCCCAACGGGGTCAGTACATCCAAGTACTGGCAAGCAAGACTCACAGTTCATCAAAGAGTTACCCGTCAACACATTGATGCTTGGGATCAACGAAAGAAAGGGGTGATATGAAAGTTGCTGCTGGCTGCTCTAAACAACTACAGAAGATAACTACAATTTCCGGCTAACAGAAAAGATAAGATCGAGGATTGTAACCAACTGAAAGATAACTTCAACCAAACCCATCCTGGATCTCGCCCCTTATCCAAAGAAGCAATCCGAGGATAACTCACGCAGTTGTGATAAGGTGAATCAAGTTATTGTGTGAATAACCTATTACTAGTCAAGTTATTAATCATTGGGTGAAACATGATTGATCATTATGTTGAAGTTGTCCTGAGTACTTGTTAGCCAGTACTTTCACCAAGTAATCCATAACCGCGGAAAACATGGCTTCTCGAGAAGATTATCCCTGCAGGGTTGCACCAATTTGGTCGTACACGCAAGAATAACCCGCCAGATGGGATGCCTCCCACCAAGCGGGGTACTCTACACAACCAACCATTCTTCGCATCAAGCCCAAAGAACCTTGGGCGCACGGCTAATCAAGCCCAGAAGAAAATGGACCATCATAGCACTCTAAGACCGTGTCCCCCTATATGCCGACTACGAAAGTTCCACCCTGCGCTGGGCTCGCAAAAACATGCATGCGGCAAATGGAAAACACGAACTAAATGAGGCGATTTGGACGAGATGCGAATCAGGTCAAGTTGAGGGGGGCGCCCATACTCGCTTCCCACATGCGGGTAGTGCGCTCATCATGGATCAGTAGACAAGACCCTTTTCCTATTAGGGTCGACACTAGCAGGCTCCAAAACCTCTCATGGGCCTCCTGCCGGTGCCTTATCATCAAATTATTATTACCATTAGCAATTAACAGGATTGATTGATTAACATCGAGCCCCCGATATAAGTAATAAGATAGTAAAAGTAGTAACTGACAACAGACTCGAGTAAAAGCAACCCTAAGCATGCTAGATAATACTAAGGCACAAACAAAGGCTGTAGGTATGGAGGTGAGGCAGTATCATTGGTTCAGGGTATCATGTGGTAGGTTCGAGAACAAGCAACGATACATAGGGCTAGCAATAGTAGACAAAAGGATAGTATCGACAACAAGTGTGGAAAGGAACTCGATGATTCATGTGAGTGATAACTTGCCTGGCAGCTCAGTAGCCGGGTACTGGGCTAGGTCCTGGGTAGTGGTGTCGTAAGGGTCGTCGGTCTCAACGTAGTCGTCGTCTAACCGAGAAGAAGCAAACAGACAAAACAGGAATGTAAACAATCATGTTCATGGCATTGTGCACAGTCAATATGATGCATGACAATTTAATAGGTGCATCTAGATAAACTGACTGACATGATAGCACAAAATGAATGGACCCATATGCAAGGGTTGCATATGGAAAAGGATCCATTGAAACAATTGGAACAAATGATTATTTACAACTATTTATTAGGTGTTAGTTGTTATCATGATGCATGCATGATGAATAACAATAACATAACAGTATTAAATGCAATTGGAATGATAGTTAACAATTTAGAAAAACTTTTACTAAGTTTGGAATTTGTGTTACTTAAGCATGTCACACAAACAACTATTGTTTTCATCAAGTTAAATTGTTTAAAACAGATTACAAAGTTGATATTTAAAAAGGTTAGCAAATTTTAGTTGGATTACATGTTTCACAATTTGAAATTGGACTTAGGATTATTTAATTATGAATTAAACAATATTAAACAAGTTTTAATTGAATTTAAAACAAGCTAAATATTAATTGAATTTTTATTTGGTTCAAACCATAAATTCAAATCCACATTTGAAAAGTTCACACTTTAGTGGTTTGAAAACATAATTTGCATGTTCAAAAATATTTTATATTAATCAAGTTATGCTTTTTATCAAATTTAATTGAATTAAACAAGGTTTAAATTGTTTAGGCAATTTAAATTGTTCAAACCAGAAAACAAAATTTATATTTGAATAGAGTATTCAAAAAGGTGTGAAAAACATATTTTATTTGAATTATTTGAAAACAGTATGAATTAGTTATGAATTATTTCAATTTGCATTTGAATTATTCAAATTTGAAATTTAAAAGTATTTTGAAAATTCAAAACAGAACACAAGTTGGATATTTGGAAAGATTATGAAATTTGGATCAGGATAGATATAAAGTTTGTATTTAATGGAATTACCAAATGAAAGTTATTGAATTTCAAAGTTTGCGTTTAAATCTGTTAATTAAAAGAAATTGGAATTTTTGATTTGTGCCGAAAAACATTTGTTACACAGCCCCACGCTACCCCTGCCAATGCGCAGTGGGCCAGTGGACAGCGTGGCCCTGGCGCAAGCACACGTGGCCACCCAGGTCGATGACAGTGGGCCTGCCCACGCTGCGGAAAATAAAGAGCAAAAAGTTGGGCGCTCAGGCCTCGAACCCACGCCCTGCTCGCAAAGTTTCAGAGGTGCTACCAGCTGCGCTGCGAATGCGTGTTTGACAGTATAGCGAGCTGAAACAGGTTATGATTCAGTTCAGAATAACTGAACTTTCTGACGAACAGAACCGTGCTCGTCCGTCAGACAGCACCTCGCCGGAGAGAACGTCGACGATACACAGTGGATCTCGAAACGATTGCGTGCGTGAACGTTGCAGATGGATGCGCCGAGGTGCAAGTACTAGATGCAAGGAGGGGGGAGGAGGCATCGGTGCTCACCACCGAGTAAATTTGACGCGGAGGCTGACGGTGACGTTGGATGACGACAGAGACCGCGGCGAGGTCGAGGACGGTGCCGTTGCTGTGGTGCTCCTCCGGTGTCGCTCGCGTGTCCGGCGTGTAGAGGACGATGTGGCGAGTGGTTCCAGCAAAAGATTGACGACGATGAGCCCTGCAACGGCGGTGCGAGCGACGGATTCAGAACATGGCGCGCGGTGGCCGGAGAAGGAATTGGACCGCGGCGAAGATCTGAGGCTTACCGTGCCTGTTCCTGGTGTCCAAGAGGGAGAAGGGGAAGTGGCGAAGCGGCTGCGGTTGATTGGTAGCTAGGTGGGAGCGAGAGGTGGCGGCGCCATGGAGGTATTCAGAGGCTCGCCGGCGGGAGGTGACAGAGATGGATAGCTCGACGGGGAAGGAGGCGAATGGCGGCGCTGCGAGGAACCCTAGAGCGATAGGGTAGGTACGGGGGCCCTAGGGCACGCTTATATAGGGGGAAGCGCCGGTGGCCGCCGGAGTCGCGTCGGGGTCGCGGTGGCTCCGCTGGATCTTCTGCCGTACCGCGAGAAGAAACAGATTAGGCGCGCTGCGCGAATCTTGGCGCAACGAACCGGTAAGTTGCGCTGTGGCGGGCTGGCTGGTGCGCGTTAGGTGGTTAGGTGGGCCTGGGCCAGCTTAGGTGCTGCTGCGCGCGGTAGTTAGCTGCATTTTATTTTTCTGTTTCTATTTTTTTTGTAGCAAATGCTTTTGGAAGAAATCTGTTAAGGTTTTAGTCGAGAAAAATTTCAGAAAAATTTAGTTAAGCTTTTAGGTGATTAGAAACCACATTTCAAATTTGGATTTCAAAAATTTAGTTTTAAATTGATAGTTTGCTTTGAACCCAAATTTAGAGGAATTTTAATATTAATAAACCATTTATAAAACATGCCTTTAAATAGGGTCACCCCTAGGGTTTTTGGAATGAATTAGAGGGTACAAAAGTGTGGTGAACTTTTATGGTTTCAAATGATTTAAGATTTGAGAAATGGTTTGAGGTTGGAAATAATTTGAAATTATTTGATTAATTGATTAAGGGATTGATTGAATTAAGCAACAATTTAAGAGTTGATCCAATATGAAATAATTGGAAGCAATTGATGTTTTGGGATTTGCAATTCTCTATTTGAAAGGATTGTAACAGACAAGTGTGAAAACAATGTTTGATTCATTATGAAAACAATGCAACAGAAATAAAAATGAGAATGATGCCATGATGCATTGCATAAATTAAACAAATAAGTAAAACAACTAAGGGTTTTCATACTTGGATGTTACAAAACGCCCCCCCTTGAAGGAATCGTGCCCCGAGATTCCCTACTGAGAAATGAACAGGTCCGGATACTTCTTGCGAAGATCCTCTTCGGTCTCCCACGTTGCCTCTTTATCAGAATGATGCGACCATTGGACTTTCAAGAACTTGGTGCTCTTGTTGCGAGTCTTACGCTCGGTCTCATCGAGAATACGAATAGGGTGCTCCTCATAAGATAGATCATCTTGCAGTTCAATGGAATCATGATCAACTGCACGATCTGGATCTTTGAAACACTTCTTGAGTTGTGACACGTGGAACACATCGTGTACTTTGGATAGTTTTTCTGGAAGTTCAAGACGATAAGCATTCTCTGCACGTCTTGAGAGGATGTTGAAAGGGCCAATGTATCTTGGTGCAAGCTTTACTTTCACACCAAAACGATGAGTGCCTCTGAGGGGAGTTACACGGAGATATGCCTTATCACCAGGTGCATAGACCATATCCCTGTGCTTGCTATCATAATAGCTCTTCTGACGAGACTGAGCAATCCTGAGATTGTCACGAATGATACGAACTTTCTCCTCGGCTTCCTTAACAATGTCAGGGCCTAAAAGTGAACGTTCACCAGCTCCAGACCAATTGATTGGACCTGCATCTGCGACCATACAGTGCCTCAAATGGTGCCATGCCTAGGCTTGCCTGGTAGCTGTTGTTGTAGGAGAATTCAGCATATGGAAGGCAATCCTCCCATTTCATGCCAAAGGAGAGACCACATGCTCTGAGCATATCCTCGAGAATCTGATTGACTCTTTCGACTTGCCCTTGAGACTGAGGGTGATAAGCTGTGATGAACAGAAGTTTGGTGCCCAAAGCTTCTTGAAAGCTTTTCCAGAAATGAGAAGTGAAGATACTTCCACGGTCTGAGCTTATTTCCAATGGAACACCATGAAGGGGAACAACCTTTGCTGTGTAGAGCTCTGCTAACTGGCTAGCTGAGATAGTTTCCTTTACAGCATAGAAGTGAGCAACCTTAGTGAGACGATCAATAACAACGAAGATTGCATCGTTGCCCTTCTTGGACTTTGGAAACCCAGTAACGAAGTCCATTTCAATCATGTCCCACTTCCACTCAGGAATTTTCAGAGGTTGGAGTAGACCTGCTGTCTTCCGATGGACTGCCTTAAACACGTTGACAAACGTCGCATTCAGAAACGTATTGAGCAATTTCACGTTTCATGCCAGACCACCAATACAGAGTCTTGAGATCCTGGTACATCTTTGTACTTCCAGGGGAATGGATAGAGGAGTTTCATGAGCCTCCTTGAGAATGATATCCTTGAGACTTTGAATCTGAGGGACTGCAATGCGTCCTTCGAAGAACACAGTTCCCTTGTCATCAATTGAGAAGGACTTGAACTTATCATTGCCTTCCTTGATTTGCTCTACCATCTTCTTGATTTCATTATCACGAAGTTGTTCAGAACGAATCTTGTCCTCGAGAGTTGGGCTGGCTGTCAAGCTAGCAAGGTATCCTTCAGGGACAAGACCAAGGTTCAGCTTCTGGAATTCTTCATGAAGTGGAGGTTGGCTTTCCATGATCATGAGATTATTGCAATAGGATTTGCGACTGAGAGCATCGGCCATAACATTAGCCTTGCCTGGAGTGTAAGAAATGGTGAGATCAAAGTCTTTAATCTTCTCAATCCATCTCCTTTGCCTGAGGTTCAGATCTGGCTGAGTGAAGATGTATTTCAGACTCTTATGATCGGAAAAGATTTCAGTTTTGTTACCTAACAAATATTGTCTCCATTTCTTGAGGGCAAACACAACTGCTGCAAGTTCAAGATCATGAGTGGGATAGTTTTGCTCATGTGGGTTCAACTGACGTGAAGCATAAGCCACAACTTGACGTTCTTGCATAAGAACTGCTCCTAGGCCTTGGAGAGATGCATCACAGAATATCTGGAAAGGTTTGGTAGTGTCGGGGCCAACTAGAACAGGTGTGGAAGTGAGTTTAGTCTTCAGGAGGTTGAAACTCTCATCACATTGTGGAGTCCAAACGAACTTTTTGTCCTTCTTTGTGAGATCAGTGAGAGGTTTAGCAATCTTGGAAAAGTTTTGGACGAAACGACGGCAATAGCTAGCCAAGCCAAGAAAGCTTCTAACTTGTTTCACCGTCTTAGGGGGTTTCCAGTCAACAATTGCCTTAACCTTTTCAGGATCAATGGCAATGCCTTTGGCAGAGATGATATGACCAAGATATGCAACTTCTGGAATCCAGAACTCACATTTGGAAAACTTGGCATACAGACGATGCTCGCGAAGTTTCATGAGAGTGAGACGAAGGTGTTCTCCATGCTCTTCCTCGGATTTGGAGTAGACTAGAATGTCGTCAAGATATACCACAACGAACTTGTCGAGGTATTCATGGAAGACAGAATTCATTAGTCTTGAGAACGTTGCCGGTGCATTGGTGAGACCAAAGGACATGACGGTGTATTCATATAGACCGTAACGAGTGGTGAAAGCTGTCTTTGGAATATCTTCCTTTCTGATCTTTATCTGATGGTACCCCATCCTCAAGTCCAACTTTGAGAATATTGAGGCTCCAGCAAGTTGATCAAAAAGATCATCGATACGAGGAAGTGGATACTTGTTCTTGATTTTTTTCTCGTTGAGAGGACGATAGTCAACCACGAGTCTTTTTGTTTGATCCTTCTTGGCAACAAACAGAGTTGGGCAACCCCAAGCGGAGGAACTAGGCTGAATGAAACCTTTGTCCATGTACATATCGATTTGCTCCTTCAACAATTTCAGTTCAGGAGGAGCTATCTTATATGGATGCTTAGAGATTGGAGCAGTACCTGGCTCAAGCTCGATCACGAACTCAACTGCTCTGTCCGGGGGCATCCCTGGCAGCTCTTCTGGAAAGACGTCAGGGAATTCACAAACCACCGGAACATTTTCAATTGCAGGAAGGGGTTTGGCATCGAGGCTGAACAGCTGAACAGAACTTGATCCATATGGAGAATAGACTATCTGGCCTGAAGTGTGGGAGAGAGTTATTGACTTTTGAGCACAGTCAATTTTAGCTTTGTGGGTCTTCAACCAATCCATACCCAGAATGACATCAATGTCAGAATTTCCCAGCAACATGAGTGAAGCAAGGAATACACGACCTCCAATTAGGATCTGATTGTCCATGCTTATCTTGGAAGTAATCATTTTAGTTCCCGGAGAGTGCACATAGATTTGATTGCTTAGCGGAACCAGAGCTAAATTGTACGTTGTAGCAAAGATCTTTGACACAAACGAATGCGATGCTCCAGTATCAAACAACACTTTAGCTGGAATAGAGTTTACGGGTAATATACCGAGAACGACGTCAGCAGCCTCCTCAGCTTTGTCGGCCTTGATATGGTTCACCCTCGCGTTCCTCCCGACAGGCCTGTTGTTGGAGTTGAAGGCTTTAGCCGGAGGAGCACGAACCATAGCCTGGTTGGTGTTGGGGCGAGGAGGTAGGGGTAACTGCTTCTGAGTGCACTTATCAGCATAGTGTCCAGTATCCTTGCACTTGTAGCAAGTGACGACACGAGAAGGACCTGGCCTTGGCTGCCCCATCGGAAACCTCTGACCCTGCATCTGAGATGGGTTGGGTGGGCGGGGACCAAAGCCTGGAGAAGCTTGGGCATTTGGAGCCCGAGTGACAGCACCATTTGGCACCCAGATGCGGCGCTTCTGCGGAGGGGTGGTCATGTTGGAGGAGGAACCACCCTCACGCGAGTGCTTGCGGGACTCTTCGAACGCCTTGCGCCCATTCTCCTCATTGAGCGCGGTGTTCACGAGCTCCACGAAGTCCTTGCACTTGATGTTGGTGAGAGCGTACTTCAGTTCCGGGTTAAAACCTCGGCGGAACCTTGCCATCTTCTTGGCTTCGGTGGACACTTCGTCACCAGCGTACCGAGCGAGACGATTGAACTCGTTCTGGTAGCCGAGAACGTCCAGCTTGCCCTGTCTGAGAGAGCAGAATTCCTCACGCATCCTTTCCATGAGACCATCCGGGATGTGGTGCTTCAGGAAGGCCTCCCTGAAACATCCCCAGGTGATAGGATAGCCAGCTCTCATGGTCTGGTAGTTCTCCCACCAAGTAGCTGCCTGACCCTTCAGTAGGTAGGTGGCGTACTTGACCTTATCCTCTTCTGCAACATGAGCAATCTCCAGAGCTCTTGCTACGTCACGGATCCAGTCATCAGCATCCAGGGGCTCACGTGTTGCCACGAAAGCTTTTGGGCCCAAGCTGAGGAAGTCCTTGATGGTGACCCTTGGAGCATTCTGGTTGTTGTGCTGGTTAGCCTGGATCTGGGCCATCTGTGTCACCACTTGGGTCATCTGAGCCAATAGTTCCCCCATTGGTGGTGGCGGGCGGGTTGTTCCTGGTTGGAGGCATCCTGAACAGAAATTCATTTTAGCACAACAACAGAAAAGGATAGACTTGGTAACCGAAAGATAGATTATTCCGACGCATGAATAGATAACCAACAGGTACATCATCACATGTTCACATACATCAGAATATCCAACAGACCAATACATGGTTCGAAAACGAAAGGATAAACTAGACACAACTAGTAATGGATACAACGGTACTCCCATGCTCATCACGCAGGACGGCGGTGAGTAGTACGACGAGAGATACGGTGAGGAGGAACCCCACGGAAGTAGGTATCACGACGATCCATGTAGATAGGAACTGCTCTGAGAGCAACTCTCGGTGTGGTGAAGTAGAAAGCGTCGTGTCCCTGTGATCCATAGCGGGGAATCCCTGTGTAACCAGCTCCGAGGTCGAGAAGTGGGCCTCTGATCGGCTCGTAACCTCCAGCATCTGGCAGAGGAAAACCCAGTGTCTGCTGGAAACGTGCAAAGCGCTCGTCTCCAACAAAGTATGTGGTGTACGTCGCCAGACGAGTGAGAGCAAGGTGGAGCTGCTCCCTGACTGAGGCTAACTCCTGAGAAAGTGCGGAAGCAACGGCGTCACTGTGCCACACGAACTGGGCAGTGGTCTGCAGCCTGGAGCTATCAGTCTCGTAGGTATCCAGGTCGCGGTGGACAGTGAAGTGAACTCCCGCTGCCGTGATGTAACCACGGGGGATGTGACGAAAACTGGACTTATCAAACCCCCAGTAGTCAGCACGGAGGACGGTGAGACTCACATACGCTGCCTGCTGCACTGCCATATCCACTGTGGACCCTACTGCCTCGTACTGGTGGACAATGCTCCTGCCATCATCCGACAGAATGTAGACGATAGCCCGGTAGCAAGTCTGGTCAAACTCTCGCTGGTGCTCGTAGACCTGGTACTCTGGTGCCCAACGGAACCCCAGATAGGTAACCATGTCTCTCAGCATCTCTGGAAAACCGGCGGTGCTCTCACAGCGAGTCATGCGAACCACCTGCGGGTAGTAGCTGAGACCCATCTGCAGATGATTTGGAAGGTTTTGATTAGACTCCGGTAGATGAAAAAGGATGTTGAAAACAACAACAAGGTTCAACGGACGAAAAGGATGTTGAAAAGAACATGATATCGAAGCAACATCGGGAAAACGAGACCAAAAGTCCTGAGGTACTACAGAGAACCCAAAACACGTGAAATCCTAACTTGAAAACATAAAAAAAAAACAAAAAAACGTTGCATTACAAAAAAGAAAAGAAGAAAAATGGCAGAATTCCTACTCTCACGTTTCATTTTTCCTATATAGCTACAAAATAGTTTCTAGACTCAACTGCGACCAGTAAAAAGGGATCCTACAGGCAGACAGGCTCTGATACCATTTGTCGCACCCAAGGTTTCTAGAGGATACTCATCGCACGAACTGGAAGTCAGGTGCTTGGATTATGGGGCATACATGCTCCCACGTCCCAGCTTCCTGGTAGGCCTGCGCTTATGCGCGACAACACAAGCCCTGCTTCCACCGTCGAAGTAAACTATCCGCTAGGAACCTAGAGGCACTACTGTCGACGTACTTCATAATCAAACACGCACGGTACGTCAACAGTTTGGTACGAATGATAACACAGAATGTCTCTAAGACACAAAAGAATGAAATAAGGGCAACTGGCCTTCACTAAGGCAGAAATATCGAATACAAACATCCAGAGGACACATGTCCCAACATATCATCCATTACAACAGCGGAAGCAATCAAAGGAGTCTGGGTACAGACAAATCCAACAGGCTTAAGAAGCCGGAGAAAATAAAGAAGACGAAGCCCATCCACGTAGGTTCTGGATCCTGCCCTGGTCCAGCTAACTACTCGTCTGCAGTCTCGTCGAACTCCACAAAGTAGCCATCCTGAGAAGCATCGTAGTCGTAGTCGTACTCTGCGTAAACCACAGCCCCAACGGGGTCAGTACATCCAAGTACTGGCAAGCAAGACTCACAGTTCATCAAAGAGTTACCCGTCAACACAAGCATTGATGCTTGGGATCAACGAAAGAAAGGGGTGATATGAAAGTTGCTGCTGGCTGCTCTAAACAACTACAGAAGATAACTACAATTTCCGGCTAACAGAAAAGATAAGATCGAGGATTGTAACCAACTGAAAGATAACTTCAACCAAACCCATCCTGGATCTCGCCCCTTATCCAAAGAAGCAATCCGAGGATAACTCGCGCAGTTGTGATAAGGTGAATCAAGTTATTGTGTGAATAACCTATTACTAGTCAAGTTATTAATCATTGGGTGAAACATGATTGATCATTATGTTGAAGTTGTCCTGAGTACTTGTTAGCCAGTACTTTCACCAAGTAATCCATAACCGCGGAAAACACGGCTTCTCGAGAAGATTATCCCTGCAGGGTTGCACCAATTTGGCCGTACACGCAAGAATAACCGCCAGATGGGATGCCTCCCACCAAGCGGGGTACTCTACACAAAACCATTCTTCGCATCAAGCCCAAAGAAACTTGGGCGCACGGCTAATCAAGCCCAGAAGAAAATGGACCATCATAGCACTCTAAGACCGTGTCCCCCTATATGCCGACTACGAAAGTTCCACCCTGCGCTGGGCTCGCAAAAACATGCATGCGGCAAATGGAAAACACGAACTAAATGAGGCGATTTGGACGAGATGCGAATCAGGTCAAGTTGAGGGGGGCGCCCATACTCGCTTCCCACATGCGGTAGTGCGCTCATCATGGATCAGTAGACAAGACCCTTTTCCTATTAGGGTCGACACTAGCAGGCTCCAAAACCTCTCATGGGCCTCCTGCCGGTGCCTTATCATCAAATTATTATTACCATTAGCAATTAACAGGATTGATTGATTAACATCGAGCCCCCGATATAAGTAATAAGATAGTAAAAGTAGTAACTGACAACAGACTCGAGTAAAAGCAACCCTAAGCATGCTAGATAATACTAAGGCACAAACAAAGGCTGTAGGTATGGAGGTGAGGCAGTATCATTGGTTCAGGGTATCATGTGGTAGGTTCGGAGAACAAGCAACGATACATAGGGCTAGCAATAGTAGACAAAAGGATAGTATCGACAACAAGTGTGGAAAGGAACTCGATGATTCATGTGAGTGATAACTTGCCTGGCAGCTCAGTAGCCGGGTACTGGGCTAGGTCCTGGGTAGTGGTGTTGTAAGGGTTGTCGGTCTCAACGTAGTCGTCGTCTAACCGAGAAGAAGCAAACAGACAAAACAGGAATGTAAACAATCATGTTCATGGCATTGTGCACAGTCAATATGATGCATGACAATTTAATAGGTGCATCTAGATAAACTGACTGACATGATAGCACAAAATGAATGGACCCATATGCAAGGGTTGCATATGGAAAAGGATCCATTGAAACAATTGGAACAAATGATTATTTACAACTATTTATTAGGTGTTAGTTGTTATCATGATGCATGCATGATGAATAACAATAACATAACAGTATTAAATGCAATTGGAATGATAGTTAACAATTTAGAAAAACTTTTACTAAGTTTGGAATTTGTGTTACTTAAGCATGTCACACAAACAACTATTGTTTTCATCAAGTTAAATTGTTTAAAACAGATTACAAAGTTGATATTTGAAAAGGTTAGCAAATTTTAGTTGGATTACATGTTTCACAATTTGAAATTGGACTTAGGATTATTTAATTATGAATTAAACAATATTAAACAAGTTTTAATTGAATTTAAAACAAGCTTAAATATTAATTGAATTTTTATTTGGTTCAAACCATAAATTCAAATCCACATTTGAAAAGTTCACACTTTAGTGGTTTGAAAACATAATTTGCATGTTCAAAAATATTTTATATTAATCAAGTTATGATTTTTATCAAATTTAATTGAATTAAACAAGGTTTAAATTGTTTAGGCAATTTAAATTGTTCAAACCAGAAAACAAAATTTATATTTGAATAGAGTATTCAAAAAGGTGTGAAAAACATATTTTATTTGAATTATTTGAAAACAGTATGAATTAGTTATGAATTATTTCAATTTGCATTTGAATTATTCAAATTTGAAATTTAAAAGTATTTTGAAAATTCAAAACAGAACACAAGTTGGATATTTGGAAAGATTATGAAATTTGGATCAGGATAGATATAAAGTTTGTATTTAATGGAATTACCAAATGAAAGTTATTGAATTTCAAAGTTTGCGTTTAAATCTGTTAATTAAAAGAAATTGGAATTTTTGATTTGTGCCGAAAAACATTTGTTACACAGCCCCACGCTACCCCCTGCCAATGCGCAGTGGGCCAGTGGACAGCGTGGCCCTGGCGCAAGCACACGTGGCCACCCAGGTCGATGACAGTGGGCCTGCCCACGCTGCGGAAATAAAGAGCAAAAAGTTGGGCGCTCAGGCCTCGAACCCACGCCCTGCTCGCAAAGTTTCAGAGGTGCTACCAGCTGCGCTGCGAATGCGTGTTTGACAGTATAGCGAGCTGAAACAGGTTATGATTCAGTTCAGAATAACTGAACTTTCTGACGAACAGAACCGTGCTCGTCCGTCAGACAGCACCTCGCCGGAGAGAACGTCGACGATACACAGTGGATCTCGAAACGATTGCGTGCGTGAACGTTGCAGATGGATGCGCCGAGGTGCAAGTACTAGATGCAAGGAGGGGGGAGGAGGCATCGGTGCTCACCACCGGAGTAATTTGACGCGGAGGCTGACGGTGACGTTGGATGACGACAGAGACCGCGGCGAGGTCGAGGACGGTGCCGTTGCTGTGGTGCTCCTCCGGTGTCGCTCGCGTGTCCGGCGTGTAGAGGACGATGTGGCGACGTGGTTCCAGCAAAAGATTGACGACGATGAGCCCTGCAACGGCGGTGCGAGCGACGGATTCAGAACATGGCGCGCGGTGGCCGGAGAAGGAATTGGACCGCGGCGAAGATCTGAGGCTTACCGTGCCTGTTCCTGGTGTCCAAGAGGGAGAAGGGGAAGTGGCGAAGCGGCTGCGGTTGATTGGTAGCTAGGTGGGAGCGAGAGGTGGCGGCGCCATGGAGGTATTCAGAGGCTCGCCGGCGGGAGGTGACAGAGATGGATAGCTCGACGGGGAAGGAGGCAAATGGCGGCGCTGCGAGGAACCCTAGAGCGATAGGGTAGGTACGGGGGCCCTAGGGCACGCTTATATAGGCGGGGAAGCGCCGGTGGCCGCCGGAGTCGCGTCGGGGTCGCGGTGGCTCCGCTGGATCTTCTGCCGTACCGCGAGAAGAAACAGATTAGGCGCGCTGCGCGAATCTTGGCGCAACGAACCGGTAAGTTGCGCTGTGGCGGGCTGGCTGGTGCGCGTTAGGTGGTTAGGTGGGCCTGGGCCAGCTTAGGTGCTGCTGCGCGCGGTAGTTAGCTGCATTTTATTTTTCTGTTTCTATTTTTTTTGTAGCAAATGCTTTTGGAAGAAATCTGTTAAGGTTTTAGTCGAGAAAAATTTCAGAAAAATTTAGTTAAGCTTTTTAGGTGATTAGAAACCACATTTCAAATTTGGATTTCAAAAATTTAGTTTTAAATTGATAGTTTGCTTTGAACCCAAATTTAGAGGAATTTTAATATTAATAAACCATTTATAAAACATGCCTTTAAATAGGGTCACCCCTAGGGTTTTTGGAATGAATTAGAGGGTACAAAAGTGTGGTGAACTTTTATGGTTTCAAATGATTTAAGATTTGAGAAATGGTTTGAGGTTGGAAATAATTTGAAATTATTTGATTAATTGATTAAGGGATTGATTGAATTAAGCAACAATTTAAGAGTTGATCCAATATGAAATAATTGGAAGCAATTGATGTTTTGGGATTTGCAATTCTCTATTTGAAAGGATTGTAACAGACAAGTGTGAAAACAATGTTTGATTCATTATGAAAACAATGCAACAGAAATAAAAATGAGAATGATGCCATGATGCATTGCATAAATTAAACAAATAAGTAAAACAACTAAGGGTTTTCATACTTGGATGTTACAATCTTGCCATGAATTTGGCGAAAGCCGGACGTCCGAGTATTGTGTGTTGAACACTCTCGAATGGCACCACCTCGAATGAGATCCTTTCCTGGCGAAATTGTTCTTTTTTTTCCAAAGGTTACATCTAGGTAAATTTCTCCTAGGGATTGTGCTTGTCTGTCAGGAACAATACCATGAAAACGTATGTTACTGTGATTGAGTTGGGTCTCGAAGATGCGTAGCTGCTTCAATGTACTTAAGTACATGATGTTGATACTAGATCCTCCATCAATCAGCACTCTTTTGAGCCTAGTGTTTTGAACAATAGGGCTTACGACCAAAGCATGTGTGCCGGGTTCTGGGATGTTTCCGGGATGATCACACTGATCCCAGGTGATTGGAGTATTTGAATACTTCAAGTACTTTGAGGTTGGAGGTACAACCGTGTTGATTTCTCGAAGTGTTCATTTCGCCTGTTTTGCTGAGGGAGTTGCCAGGAAAGTTAGGTTACATTCTCCTTCAACTCTCGGGAATTTGGGCTCGCCTTTCCGCTGCTGCTCCTGGATTTTGTCGTCAGTGTCCGATTCACTTTCTTCTTTTTCAGCTTCTGGCTTTTGCTTGTTGAACTTCCGTTTGGAATTCTTTCCTTTGTTCTCGGATCCTGCAGTACCTTTCATGTGTTTGTTGAGGCGGCACTCCTCATTGGTATGGGTAGGTTTCCCAAATTGTGAATGGTGGACACAGTTTTCCGACTTTATCTTTTCACATTCTTCTTTTGAATAGGAGATTGTCTCTATGTTTCTTCCCTTCCATTTGCTGCCATTATCCATTCCAAAGGTTAAGTTAACTTCTTTGGGTTTTGGATGTGCTTTTGGAGTAGCTTTCTTTTCAGAACGAGACGTCTTTTTGGCCTGAACCAAAGCATCTATATTTCCACCTCTCGCTCTGATATCATCTTCAGCCGCTGCGTGCTCATTGGAGGTGGTAAGCATAGATCCGAGATCTTTGTCCTCCTTTGAACCAACCATGAACGGTACAAGGCCGGGTTTCAGGACGTTGATGAAAGCATGCATTGCTTGTACATCACTTACTCCAGAGCAACTATTCTTCATTGTTTTCCATCTTGAGATAAAAACGACATATGAATCATCCTCATATTGAACGCAACGGTTCAGCTGGTTTATACTCTTGGAACTTTTGTACGTGCCCCAAAAGTGATCGGCGAATACTCTAGCCATATCATCCCAGCTATCAATAGTTCTTGACGGAAGCTCGTTGATCTAATCTCTTGCTCCATCCAGTAACATTAGGGGGAGGAAATGTACTCCCTCAAGGTATGTCCCTTTGTTGGTCTAAACGACAGTATAGTAATCTGAGAGCCATGTATCCGGGTTTGTACTTCCGGTATACTTTTGATAAGTTGGACCAACCTTGGCGAAGCTAGAATGTACACTTATTCTCCGGATCCTGTCAGTGAAACACTTATGTCCAAAGTATAGATCGTCTCTTTCCTCCCTATCGACGTGTGCAGAATATGTCCCGGCTGAATGGATATAAGTGGATCTACTGCATTCTGTTCCATTGTTGCGCGAATGCGCTCTTCTAGGATTATCCCTATTTCGTCCGACATCGATTCCTTTGGAATGAGGTGGAGTTCTACTCCTTGGACTCTCTTTGTTCCTTGGGGGAGTTCGGTATCTCTCGCAACTGTGAGGATTATCATATCTTCTGGCTTTATCAGCTGGGCGTCTTGGAGGCGGCATTGCTTTGCCGTCTTTCCGGTTTTGTTCCTCCCGTTTCTTGTTATCCCGGGGATTATTTCCGCCTTTTGGCGCGTGGGATCCTATTTTGGATGTTGCGTTCCTGTCATCGGGGATTTTCTTGTCCTTCTTAGGGTCTCCCTTATTTTCCTTAGAATCGCCTGAATCTCCGAGTTCTCCTGGGTCAGGTGCTCCAGCGGCACACGTGGCAGTTTTGCATAATGCTGAGTCATCATGTAATTTGCCGGATCGTGATTGTCCTCGCTTTTGTGGTTGCAATGCTTTTCCTAGGAAAGCATACACTCCAGGCATCTTTTCTTCCTTTGAATACAGATCATCGTTAAGGATGGCGAACGCGGCTTCTGCGTTTTCTGCTGCAGTTTTATAGATGTGTTCTCCCTTAGCGTTTAAGTTGTTAACATGTCTTTGCCAAGAAGGGTTTTGGATCCGTTCTTTTACTAGCAGTACATCCGGTTTTTAAATTCCGGGTAATCTCGTGGGTTTTATCCAGGACATATTCCGACGCTCGAATTCCTCAATTTCTTCATGTTTCTCCTTTATATCGGCCTGGGCTTTGAGGAGATTTTCCTGAGAGCAGAATAGATGTTGTTGTTGCCGCATAAGGGCCTGCCTCATGGCTTCCAGCACTTCCGGTGGTTCGTGTGGTGCAACCGGGGTTTGAATCAGATCAATCTCGTCCTGTTCCGACATTTGTGGAACATCGATTTCATGCATTTTCTTCTCCGTAGATTTGACTCTGCTGCTTCCTCCTACTTCCAGGTTTTGGTTGGCGATGTCTGCCATCTTTTTCTTATGGAGTTTAGATTGGAGTCTCTTAGCAGATTTCTTTTTCTTCTTTGAAGAAGGGTGTTTCTTGCTAGGTTCCTCCTCCATCGGTTCTCTGACTTTAGGGTAAGTTGGACTAACTTCACCTTCCTCTTCTTCCTCATATAGCGGAGGTGTTTTGGGATCTTCATCGTCTTCGGCATCTGAGTTTTCAGTCAGTTTTTCCATAAGTACTTCATGGAAACTCCCTTGCATAGATTTAACCTTTCTCTCGAAAGCGTCTTCATCTTCATCTTTGGAATCTGTGGTTTTAGATCCGGGTTCCGACTCCAATCTTGCTTCTATAGCAGCTAACACATAGTCGGTTTCTGAGTTCATCATCTCAGTGACGGGTATCGGATCTTCCACTTGGTCTGTGGGATTATTCTTTTCTTCTTCTTCCACGGGATTAGTTTCTTCCGTGTTGTCCGCGATCTCGGACTGCACCATGCCAATAAATTGAGATCTGATTGCAGGCATCTCCGAGGAGGCGGCAAATTCAGCACTATTTTGGTGATTCGAGCTGAATCCGGTATCATAGTTTTCCTCAATTGGGTATAGGAAGGGTGGGATAAATTTACTTCCACCACGGAATCCCATTGCTTCTGCAGTTAATCCGATAAAAATATTTGCAGATCCAATCGGTAAAACGCAGGCACTTACCATGTGATTCTGTGGTTGCATATACGATCCATTGTCGAGGAAGCGCCTGACGTCACCGCCGAATTTTAAGCTTCCGACAGTGGGTGCCAACTGTCGAGACATCATAGTAGAGTTCATAGACGGGGGTGCCATGAGCCTACTGGTAGAACCGCGGGGGACGTGATAATACGACAAACGAGAACACCGAGTATTACCCAGGCTCGGTACGATGCAACTAGGCGGCGTTCCTACTCCTGCAATCTCATTAAATCAGGGCTAAAGCCTGAAGAATACAAAGTATAATGTGAGTATGGTTTCGCTAACTCGACGAGGATCAACTTCTCGGCGAGTTGTCTTCTAGCTAATTTGTTCAATGCCTTCTCTTCTCTCTCGTCCGGCTTTATATAGATAGCCAGATTAGGGCTTACAGAAAGGAAACCTAGAAGACTACAGAAAGTATCTAACTTGGCAAGTAAGGAATCCGTCTTCTTCTCCAAGCTGCACCACGTTGGGCCGTGGTCCGGGTTCTTCTAGAATCTGGTTTCCTGCGTGTCACCTTATTGGGCCGCCCAATGGACCCTTGACCCATTACCTATGGGCCGCCCTGGTAATCCGGCCTTCGTCCATCTGTCAGATACACCCCTAGTTGGCATATATCCGACATAGAGAAATATGTGAACTCATCACGGCCGGAGGTGGAAGGAGAACGATCATCCTCAATAATGTTGGACATATCATATATATATATCTTGAAGTTTTGTCCATAACTCACGAGCGTTACGAAAAGGCTTGATTGATTCAATGACTACATCGCTCAAAACACACAAGAGACCATTACATACTAGAGTATCGAGATAATAGTTTTCCTCATCCTCTAAAGATAAATCTTGAGAATAGTTCGGAGGAGGAAAATCCATATCTACAATTCTCCTTACATACTTTGGACCCATGTCCGTAAGAAAATTAAGAATGCGAATTTTTCAAACATCATAATTTCTACAATAGAATATAAAAGCGGGATCGTGCTCTATTTCCCTAACGGCATAGTACTATATACTATGTATAGCCTAATAAAGAGAGGTCAGGATCTGATACCAATTGAACGGACAACGATGTCGCCTAGAGGGGGGTGAATAGGCGATTAAAACTTTTCCTGTTAAGGCTTGCTAAATGCGGAAATAAACTAGGTGTTTAAATTAAGAAGCACACAACATAAATATTCTAGGGACAACTAGGTGCAACAACAACTTATGCTAAGCAAGACAAGTAACAAGGTGATAGCAAGACTTATAACTTCAAGCACAAAGGCTATCACGATGTAAATTGCATAAGTAAAAAAGCTCGGGTATAGAAATAACCGAGGCACACGGAGACGATGATGTATTCCCGAGTTCCTCCCACAAGGGGATTACGTCTCGTTGGAAGGGTGTGAGCTCGCCACAATAGGCCTACTCAACGCCACAAAGGCCTCACCCTATTCTCCGATGAACCTCGCCACAAAGGCCTAGTTCACCTTCCACTATAGGCAACCTTCGATCGAGGCACGCATCCACAACTTAATTGGAGGCTCTCGATGTCACCACAATCTTGGGGCACACAATTGGAGTCTCCCAAGAACACCACAAGTCGTCTAGGGTCCAAGACCCAAGAGTAAAAAGCTCACAAACTTTCACTTCCACGAATCCTCGTGGAGAGATCAAACTGATGGAACCGATGCAAATGGCAAGAGCACAAGTGATCAAATCCTTCACTCTAAAATTCCAACAAAGAAAAAAAATACTTATGGGGGAATAAGAGAGGAAGAACAATGAAGGAGAAACACCAAGAACTCCAATATCAAGATCTACGAGGTTTCCCTCACTAATAAGGAAGATGGATTGGTGGCAATGTATATCTAGATATCCTCTCACTTTTCCCTCAAAGATATGCAAGAATCATGGGAGAGTTTGAGAGGGGAAAAATTTTCAAGGTAAAAAATGGTGGGAGAAAGAGGGGAAAACGTACTTGGAAGAAGCTTCGGTCTTTGGGGAAGAAGGGGGCCTTATATAGGTCCCCACGAAATAGATCCGTTGGCAACCGGAAATTTGGACCGGAAATTTCAAAACTTGAACCGGAATTTCCGCCCAGTTTTTTGGGAGGCAAAAAATCGGTAAGGACTTTGGAGTGGAGGTACAGATGCCAACCGGAAATTCTTGTTCAAACTTGAACCGGAATTTCTGCCCCCCGCCTAACTAACAAAAACATCAACACGAAAACTGCAATAACTTTTTCATCGAGACTCCATTTTTTAGTATCTTGGTCTCCTTGAAATAACCACAAATATCACTACAAGAATATGTAGAGAAACATCATTGTCCAGAAGTAGAAGATAAAACCAAATGGGGGAAGTTTTGACCTCTATAAAAAGAACAAATGGTAAAACTTCCAACACCGAAAACACACATAACTTTTGCGAATGAAGTTCGAATGAGGTGAATCCAAATGGGTTGGAAAGATAACAACAAATACTATCAAAACAAAAGTATGGAGAAGTTACCACACATGTAAGGAGTGGGAACTTTCTCAATGACGAACCGGTAATATTTTCACCACCGGAAACGCAACAAGTTTTTCTTACAAAAACTGTTTTCGATCAACCTTGGCTTGTCCTGAAGATCACGACAAGCACAAAAACCCAAGGATATAAAGCCAAATAAAAACCAAGAAATATTATATGCAAGTATGCAAAGGTTTGAGCTCTCCATAACGATTCAGTCTCTTGATAGTACGACTATCTATCCTATAACCCGGTCTCCCAAAAGGCACGAGACCGGTAAAATAGAAAACCTATCAATATTATACCTTTGCCTTGAGCATTCCACTTGAGCTAGATGATGACGATCTTGACTCTCTCAAGTTGGATCGTCTTTCTTTATCGTGCTTGCTAGCACATTCTCCGCTTGATGAAGACTTGCAAGTTGCTCCCCCATACACCATTATGGGAGAGACCCTTCTCGAAAAATCTTCTCAAGGCCACAATCTCCAAAAGGGTGGCAAGAATCAAGCATAGGATTTATTCGAGATGCCTCACTTGAGCTTCCACGTCAAGATTGATGAAGAACACCGCTTGACGACAAAGACCATGGGCTGTATGAAATCTTTATTTTGATTCATGCCCATGGAAAGATACCTAAACACACATAGAGATGCCACACATATATATCACGGGTTAGTTCACAAAGCTATATTGACAATTGCTACGAATACCACAAGATACATAATCCCACTTGGTACATGTTGTAGCTTTGTGTGTTGATTACTTGCTATATCAACCTTGTATCTTTTCTTCTCACTTCATATGATGATGTCTTGAAGATAATCAAGAAAGATCACTTTGTCCTTTTGTTCAAGACATACTTTCAATATGCACAACTCTATACATGACCATTCTTCATATAAATCCTAAAATATAACAATGGCCATCAAGGAAGCTAATAGAGTTCAACACATGAACTCCAATATTTCCTATGGACAAGATCTATAAGAATATCTCAATGCAAACATTAGTCCATAAGGATTGTCATTAATTATCAAAACCACATATGGGGGCACCTTGTGCTTTCAATGGCCACTCTGAGAGAGTGAGTTAGATGCATACATTGAGGAGCATCCCCAGCATGTAGAGGATGCTGGAGAGAGGGACTAAAATGATTTCTTCCAGCCCTCCGACACTTCTGGGTTTCCGTACCAGCAACCCGCTGGTCATGATTATGCGTCTGCTGCTTCATCTTCTTCATGGGCGCCTGAGTACGACCATGCTAGGGACGACCCACCAGTGTGGGGTTACTTCACGTGTCGTGATTGATCTCCACTTAGGAAAAAAGCCTAAGCTTGGGGGAGGTATGCCGACATCACGCTCATCTATATATCATGTTTCTGTGGTTCTTTGTATATCCATGTTTTCATTTCTTTCGCTTGTTTTCGTTTCTTTCGCTTTTTTTGTTTTGTTCTTTCTTTCCAAAACACAAAAAGACCAAAAGTATTTATGTTGTTTCTCTTTGTTTGCTTCTTTTGTTGGTTTGCTTTAATTTCTCGTTTCGTTTTAATATTCAAAAATCCAAAAAAATATTTTGCTATGTTTGCTTGTTTCCTTTTGTTCTTGTTTCCCATTTCGTTGGAGCTTGGTATTCATTCTATATTATTCAATCCACACGAGTGAGAGCAATAATGACGATTTACGACAATCCAAGTTGTGGTGAGAGGCTGGTATGAACTCTACTTGTTTTCATCTTTGTACATATACTCATCCATGTGGGCATGCATAGTTTGATTGTGCAGGGTGTATGTTATTTCGATGCTTAGTAGTTCGTGCTCTCTTATGAGTAGTTCCAATTTATTAATATTAGATGGCATGTCGTATAAATGTTTGTTTGCATTGCTTTATTCATAGAAGTGTATGACATTGTGGTATCTCCCTCTGAATGTTTCGCTTGAATCGACTTGGCACATGCTCACGCATGTATATGACTGAAAACAAAAAGTCAATTAACCCTCGATAATTTATTTTGCCTCAAACTATCTGTATCACTTTTATGCCCCGTTAATTTTGTTTTGTCGCAAGCATCATTATGGCAGTTGTTGCTCTCTTGATTGTCGCTCCCAGTCTATTGCTAGCCTTCACATGTACTGAGTATGAGCTCTACTCGTGCATCCAACTCCCAAAAACCAAAGTTTGCCAAATGTGTCCACTATACCTACCTATACATGGTATTTCGCCACCACTCCAAGTAAATTTCTCATGTGCTACCTTTAAAACCTTCAAAATTATTCCTGTTTTGTGCCCCTGTTTTAGCTCATGAGGACGTCAATAGAGAATATTTATCTCATTTGTTGATTGGACTTTGCACACCTCGACTATTGGCACATCCACTTATCCAAATTGATAGAAGAGCTGGCAGCGGGGTGTCCAGCCCCAAAATTGGTTACTATATATTCTTTTCACTATTTTTGCCCCTGATTTATCAGTCAAAGCATAATTTTGTAAATAAAAGAGAAGAGGGATGACCTACTACACCAGTAGCGTCCTTCAATGGGAGCCGCTCTTATAAGGTCTAGTTGTCTTATGACGTACTGTATTGTCTGTTTACCATTCATTGACATAGACATGCACACCTCCCCTAAAAATTTAGACACTCCTCCATGGTATGTGATTGTTGGCAGGCATCCGAGGATTTGGCTAGCCATGGTTTGTGTAAGAAAGGTTGGGAGGAGTGTCAAATATTTTATGCTCTCCAGTTGTTTATCAAATAAAAATATCTACCTCATGAGTTAATCTATGCTTCCCTCTGCGAACGGCCTTTATTTTACTTTTACGTTGAGTCTTCACCTTCTCACTTTATGCACCTTCTTGAGAGCATCGTTGTTGTTCTTAGTATAATGTGTTTGTCCTAGAACACAGTTGATTGTGGTATAACCTTGATGCTTTTATCTTTGATATTTGTACTTCTAGTCTTCACTTGAACCTCAGAGGTGCCTTGGCATATATGTTTTGCTCCCTGATTTTTGGAGAAACTCAAAAATCACAAAATTTTGAAACTTTTTGTTTTCCACTAATGCAAGCCACCAAAAACAAATCAAACACAACACAAAACAAATATAAAGTGTTATTCCAATGTTATTGGAAATGATAATTAAAATATGCCTCTGTTTTTCTAAAACCCTAAATCTTCAAAATAAATAGTATGCAAAGAAAATAGTTTCCTATTTGCAAACCTTAAATGGTTTTACCAATAATATGTTTTCAAAATGATTGATTTAACTTTTATTCAACAATAATAATGCATCCTTCAAGTAATGGATCGATAAAATATTTTCCAAACCAAAATTAACTATATCATCTTTCAATTACTAATATCATAAAATAAATTTCAGAAGTTTACCTTGGTATGAAAGTAAGTAAATAAACAATATTTTCAAATATCTTATGTCTCTGAAATTATTTAACCACACTATAATTTAATAAAATTTATAAAAGGAGAATAACATTAAGTTACTATTAGTCAATTATTCATATTTTGAAAATATAAAAATTAATTATGTTTAAAATAGGCCATAAATGTTTTCATTTGAAAGATAAATATTTTACAAAACCATAGGTCTTTGTTTGAGGCATTTTGGTATTGTAAATATAAAGTTATGATTAAATGAATGAAGTAAAAAAAGGGAAAAAAGAGAGAGAGAGAGAGAGAGAGAGAGAGAGAGAGAGAGAGAGAGAGAGAGAGCCGACCAGCCAAACCCCCTGCCTCTGTTCGTCACCCACGCGCACCGCAGAGGCCCAGCTCACCACTCTATCCCTCTCTCCCGCACGGGCAGCAACAACCCAACAATGGGCCTGCGAGACCACCCCGGCCCTCTCCTCCTTTTCCCTCACTGCCAGGTGGGCCGCGCGTGATGTCATCGATGATGTCACGCCATCTTCCTCCTCTCCCGCAAGAAAACGGAATCAGATATGGCTACGATTCCCTCCCCCGATTTCTTCGTGTGTAATGCATCGATTCAAAACCATAGGCCATCTATAAATAACCTAACATCTCCTCCCTGTTTCCCCTCTCTCGTTTCTTCAAATCGCGCCGCCAGGTTGTCATGATTGCTCGCCGAAGTTAGCCACGTCCGCCGCCGTTTTTAGTCGTTTCCGGTTAAGCACGGGAAGTCCCCGACCCTGCTCCCCCTCCTATCCTCACCCTTGCTCGTGCGCACCCTCCCGCACTCATCCTCAAAATTTTCGTGCAACATACCGAAAGCACAAGCTGGTCGGAGTCTACAACCCGCCACCACCACGGCTTCTCCATTGCGCCGCCATCTAGAGCATATCTGGAGTCCACCGTCATCACCATCTTATTCGCCATCTGTTGTCACGCCCCTTCGTCGCTTTCCCGTGCTCGGGAACAACCTGCAGCGCCGGCGCGAACTACGGCCGAGCCGTCGGCCGCCGCATCTCCATGCTCTAGGGAGATCCCTCCGGTGGTAAGCCCTCCTCTTTTTCTGCCGTCAGATCCAATCTGGACGGCCCAGATCATGCCACTAGGCGAAGCGGTATTAACCAGTCATGACACGCCATGTCAGCTAGCACGGCCGAGCCAACATGGAGCCACCACGTCAGCGCCTAGTCAGCCAGCCGAGTCAAACCTAGTCGGAATCGTTTTTAAATAGGATTTAAATTCCAGAAAAGGTTGCAAACTTGAAATTTTCATATCTTTAGTTCTGTAAGTCCAATTTTGATGATTTTGTACTTTTTGAAATCAGCACAATGTGTAGGATTTATTAAAATTATGAAAACTGAATTTTCATACATGCACACACTTGCTATTTTTGAATATTTATAAATTTGTTTTGCTAATAACATTTAATCTATAAATCCAATTTGAGCAAACTTGAATTTTTTTAGAAGATCTAAACTTGTAGAATATTTTAGCATTGTTCAAATTCAAATTTGACAAACATAAAATTGTTCAAATTCAAATATGCTTATTTGATGGTTTTGGGCATAACTTAAATTTTATAATACCAAAAAATGTAAATAAAATATTTGTGGAAACCTTAGGATGTGTACTTTCATATGATCTGTCCCAAAATAATTTTTGAACCAGTTAAATTTGAATTTAGAATTGTTTGTCCTTTTGAGTGTTTTGACTTAGTTTAAATTTTGTAAATATTTTCAATATCTTTTCTTTAGCAAATGTGCTCTAAGTACTAACCATAGACTAGAGAGACAAAAATCTAAGCCATTGGACACCATGAAAACCATGTCCATGTATTTTTACCCTAGTTGGCCCTCCTAGTTGAAAACCACTAAGTCTGGATTGGTGAAAACAATGAAGTGCAAGAAAGATGCCCCCTTGATTATCCTTGGAGTCAACATGAAGTTAGAAGACCAATGAAGGACTTAGCCAAGCAAGCAAACTTCATAAGCATGTCCAAGAAGTAGAAGAACTTAAAAGAAAACAAGACAAGAAGACCAACCAATTCTCCATCTCTCTTTTTCTCTAAGTCTTTGTTTCCTTTCTTTTCTGTTCACGTGGACTTGTGATGGCTAAGTTAGATCATGAGCAACCTTAGTTTGTACCAAGACCATAAAATTTTCAACTTCCAATGAAGTCAACACACCAAGGAGGAAGCTACAAAAGAGGTTGAAGATTTTTCCTAAGACCAATCATGTGAAGACTTGGAATTTTTTTCCAAGACTTAGGGTTTGTTTTCAAGAAGATTTATATCAAGTTTTTTATAAGGGCTTAGAATTAGTTTTCCAAGTAAGATGAGAGTTTTGACCAAGACTCCTCACAAGAAGACATTCATCAAGAAGAACAAATTCAAAGCCAACTCAAGAAGAAAACTCTCACAAAAGATGAAGAAGAAGAAGAGAAGATCTTACAAGTACTTTCTAAAGGAACTCTAACAATCTCTACTATCTCTATTTCTCTATATGACTAAGCCCCTAAATCCTAGATAGTACTTCAGAAGATTTTCTTCAACTCAATAAAGGAGAAGTACAAGCAAGGCTATTCAACAAACATGCAAAAGACTTAGACATCAGAAGCAACTCAAGGAGGCAAACGAAGACTTGAGGAAAACTAGATAGAAAAAAATTATACCTTGTGTGATCTTTTGATCAAATACCAATCCTTTGTCACAAATGGAAAACACTAACTACAATGACTTTGTATATTTTTTTTCATTGAAATTAATTGTTGTCACATGTTTTCACTTTTTCTTGTTAGAGTAAATGTGATAATACTTAGTGAAAACTCTAGGAACCTACTTGAAAAATATGATCAATTAAGTTTGAACTCTTCAAACCCAATCCTAATCCTTAGCCATTTGCTATACACTAAACCCAAACACAATAATTGCTTTTGTAGAATAGATTGTTGTGTAAAGTTTGTTGATTGTTATACTTTGTTATTTTGCTTGTGATTGTTTGTTTATTGTTGTTTACTTGTGTTGTTTAGATTTTACGGCGAGAACGTTCTATTTTGTGAAGAGAAGGTGATTGTTCTTCACCAACTTCAAAGGAAAGTAACACACCATCAAATACCCATTATTTTATATATGCAGTAGTTGATTTTTGAGTAGTATGCATGATATGAAATTTTACTAAGTTTATTATGCTATGCTATTGTCCTAGTAGTGTGTAGCGATCTCTTTTACCCTTGTTATTTTTATAGCCTTATAACTTAGTAGATGCTATGCAATGTTACAAATTGTTTTACTAGTTGTTGAGGGAAAATTATATGTATAACTAATAAATGAACCATTTGGGTGGAAGTGGAAAGACTGGTTTATGTTGAGTGTTGCCTCAGGACCCTTGTCTAAGGGTTATTCCACTTGAGTTTATCACTTGCGGATGGCCACCCAGGAACAAAGATATTTCTATGTCCCACTAGTTTAGTAGCTTCCCGTGCAGCCTTTTGACAATATGGGCTCTGTATTGATCAACTAAGTTGTGAGAATTCATCCCATGCTTGACAAGCTGATGTAGCATAATTATAGGTGGAACAGGTCTTGCTGGTGGGTTGTATTATTGCTTCTCAAAGATCTCGTATCAGTTCTCTCCTTTCCTTAATGCACTCCGTGTGTATAGGATGTTTGGGCTAATTGAAGACAAAGGGTGAAAGTGCACAACCTCTGCAGAGTTAGAAACTAAGATCTTAGTCGTGTCCCCGGTTATGGACAACTATGAGTAGCTGGACAAGGAATGACAGAAGAGTCTCAACACCATTTTAAATAAGTAAAATTTTGTCCAAGTAAATAGTAGTTGTGGTACTTGGATTTCAATCCAATGATGCCACCCTTTGAGAAGAAAAGTTTGTTTTACAAAAGAGATAGGAGAAAACTGGCTTTATGCAAACTTAGCCAAAATTCCACTCAGCCAAATAAGCATGTAGTATTAGTATTGCCATTTATATCCACCATAGTGTTACTTTTCAATACATTAAATTGTATTGATGCCCTTGTGGTTGCATATTCCATCCTGCAGATGATTTGGAAGACGAGTGAGGTTTCGTTCAGGATCTCGAGTCTACAACGAACAAGTTTGGTCTGTGGCACATGAACAAAATGAGGCTCAATGTTGTACTATGTCTTCCGCTGTATTTATGTTTCCTGCTAGTCTTCTGAGACTATGCAAGTTGTAATCATATTTTATAAAGACTGGATCATGCGATGTAATATAATTTGACGCATTTGCATGATATTTCATTTTGAATTGTGGTGCTAGCAATTGATCTAGGGACTAGCACAATAACACACGGTTCTTGCATTATTAAATGTGAGGACGCTACAAGTACACTTTCTCATACCCTATTATGAACATTGCAAGTTCTGGAGATTGATATATTTTATGTTGCCTGTTATTAGTGGATTGGTATCTCTTCATGGTTGGCATAATTATTAGGTGACTTTATTTGCATACTTCTTATTATGAATTTCCTAAGCACTTGATCATATAATGAGAATATTTGCATCATATGAAACAAAAGTGTTCGTAAAAGTTCTTTTATCGCACTCAGTTGTCAACATAATTGCTTGAGGATAAGGAAATAAGCTAAGCTTGGGGGGAGTTGATACGTCCAAAATGTATCTCCTTTTCAAAACACTTTTGCAGGTGTTTGCCTCTAAACTTATGAGTTTTGGATACAACTAACATGGACTAACGCTGTTTTCAGTAGAATTAGCTTGGTGTCTCGTTTTGTGCAGAAAAATCAACTTTCAGGAAATTGCCCGGAAAAGATCATGAAGTCCTTATTTTACCCGAAGACCCCGGGAGCTAGAAGAAGATCCAGAGGGGGCAAAGAGGGGCCCACGCCATAGGCTGGCGCCACCCCCCTAGGCCGCGCCGCCTGGTGGTGTGGCCACCCAGGCACCCCCTAGGGCTCCCTGTTTGACTACATGAGGCTCGTGACCTAAAACCCGAGGGGGGTTCATCATATTCCAGAGAAACACATCAGAGCGTTGCCGCCACCTAGAAACTCAATTCAGGGATCATAAGTTCCTGTTCTGGCGATCTGTAGGGACGGGGATTCAGAGGAGATTATCGCCACCACTTCTCCATCAACCATCCATGATTCCCCCATCCATGTGTGAGTAATCCTCACTGTAGGATGGAAGGGATTGGATGAGATCGTTCATGTAATAATGCCAGATTGTTAGGGCATAGTTCCTAGTATCCGTAGTTAGTGCTTTATATCGTTGTTTCAACTTGTTATGCTTAATGCTTGTTACTAGGACTCGAGTTCCATGATCTCAGATCTGAACATGTTATTGTTTCATGAGTATAATTATGTTTCTTGATCATATCTGCAAGTTGTTTACACATGTCATTGTCTAAAACCTGAGGCCCCGAAGTGACAGAAATTGGGACAACCGGAGGAAATGGCTATGATGTGAGGATCACACGTGTTCATGGAGTGTTAATTCTTTGCTCCGGTGTTTTATTAAAAACATCACCTTAATTACCAGTAGTTTCCCTTGAGGCCCCGCTACAAACGGGCTGGTAGGACAGAAGATGTTGTGCAAGTTTCTCATTGCTAGCACATACGACTAAATTGGAACATATGCCTATGGTTTGGATAGAACTTGGATGATTTATTATTATCTATCTGCAATGCCCTTGTTTTGATTATTATATGAACTATCTTATCCATGCAACACCCTTCATCCATCCCTATGCCTACAGTATTTTAATCCTGCTGTTTCCCGCAACTGCTACTGTTGTTACTATTTTACTCATGTTGTTATTTTACTACTGCTACAACTATAAAACTGTTACCACTGATAAACTGTTGCGAGCAAGTCTACTTTCAGGTGCAGCTAAATTGAAAACTCATCTGTTAAGGCTTATAAATATTCTTTGGCTCCCCTTGTGTCGAATCAATAAATTTGGTTTTTACTTCCCTCGAAGATTGTTGTGATCCCCTATACTTGTGGGTTATCAGGGTGTACTACTTTACAAAGGTATATTCCCGAAGGGCATACAAGTTTACCCACCAGTACCGTCCGGCTCCTTGCATCTACATTAGGCCTTGTCCTGGGAGGCTGGCAGAGTGGGCGCGGTTACAACCTTTAGCTTGCATGAATCTATCCAAGAATGATCAATGTGTCGTGGCCCAAGTCGGCCCCTGGCCCACGGCCACATCCTAAACACCACCATCCTCGTTCACAGCTCTTCCATCTTTCACTCACACGCAAATGGAAATCTCAAACTAGAGGACTCTTGGCTAGACCCTCACAAGTTAGTCGTTCTCTAGGTATTCTATATGTCCCACCGATGGAAGCACGCTCAGTCTTGGCTCGAAGGCGATAACTCGCTCCTAGGGGCATGAACGAGGCGAAACACCATCATTCACCGATGGCGACTCATCCACACCTGTTAGAATTTTAATTGGAGACCACATGTCTCCAACACATCTGGACATGCCATAATATTTACATCCATGGTCCATCCACCAAACCGAAGCACTCAACTAAGCTTGGCTAAGAAATTAAATAGCATATAGCAGTAACTTGGGCCACACATCAATACTATGGATAATAGGAAGGGAAACATGTAATAGTGTCCGGAACAAAATGCAACTACTAGGATACTCTAATAAATTGACATTAGAATCGAATGAAATATTATGGTGGACAAAATACTTGAGGGAAAACATAGAATTAGATATATGCTCAAGAAGTGGATTTACGCTTTCCTTGGTGATAGGGGTGGTAGTAGGGATCGTCAAGGTATTGTGGTGGAACCTCGACTCCTAGATCTACCGATACACAACAAGCAGAAAGAAACAAATAAATAACACGAAAGCATACAAATGCAATGCACACTCATGATGACATGACAAGTTAATGCACTAAAATACTTATTAAACAGGCGCAACATTTTAAATGGGTCTCGAAGCAATAAAACATTAATAAATGAAACACCCGTATTTATCTTAATGCCTTAATGCTATTTTGGCTAAGGACCAGTACTAGAACAGGATTAAAACATGCATGCATATGATGTTTTCTATTAGACATTTGATTGCCTAGCATTTTGATATATTGTTTGAAATTTTGTGAGCAATTATGAATATTTGGTGAATATTTGAAAATGGCATTTGAATCTGCCCTTTTTGCAAAAGGCAACAACCAGTGATTTTGCCGGTTCAATTATGTGTAACAAAGGTTAAAAATAGGTATTAATGATTCCTCTGAACATTTTGAGGTATTAAACATAATTTTTGTAGTTTTATGAAAATTATTATGATTTTTCCAAGTGTCATCTCTATTCTGCCATTTTAGTATTTTATTTTAACAGAGACGAAAATTATTTTAAATATGTCCAAATAAAATATGGATGTGTAGAGTTTGTTAAGAAAAACATTTTGACACCTTAAACGCTCATATTGGAATTACACAACAAAAGTTATATACTTTTAAAGTTTCAGTTTTAATACTCCCTCCGATCCATATTAATGGTCGCTAAATCGGATGTATCTAGCGCTAAAATATGTCTAGATACATCCGATTTAGCGACCATTAATATGGATCGGAGGGTCATTTCTGTAATTAAATGATAAGTGCAAAATTTATATATGTAAACATATGTCAAAATGGTACTAGTGGACAGATCTCTCACATATCTACCCATATAAATTTGAATCATCACATTTGGGTCATTTTTTGATTGTATATTGATTTTACAAGTAAAGATTTAGATCTGTTTCAGATTTAACTTTTATTTTCTTATTAACAGAAAACTGTCGGAACATTTTTCACCCACACGCAGCTAGCCACCAAGGGTGACCCGCGGGGCCCATGGCCATGTTGGCGCCACGCAGGCACTCGCGGCCCACCTGCCGGTTGGACCGAGGGGAGACCGCGCGCGACGTCATCGCCGGCGGTGATATCTCCGGCGAGACCCTAGAGGTCGATTCTACGCACGTCCGGACATCCAGAAGGTACCTACGCGTTCCACACGGTGAGTGGACCCTAGAGGAGGCGGCGCCGTCGATTAAAAGACACCGGAGCGACGGCGGCGAGCACGACTAGCGGCGGCCGAGAGGCGGCGACGGCGCTACGGCGAACTAGTGAGCTAGGGAGGGGAAAAACTACGGGGAGGTAGCACGGCTCACACTCGACACGCGCTTATGCTCGACGATGGCGGAGGCGGACGGAGTTGGCAGCGATAGCTCGCCGAAGTGCGTCGGGGTCGGAGGAGAGAAACAGACGGCGACGGATATTCCGGCAGTCCCGGCCCGGTTCCTTCTGCGAGGAGGTAGAGGGTGACGAGACGGAGAGGATGGTGGGCTTCGATCTGCTCTCACCCCTCTCAATCGACGGCGACTGGCACGGCGACCATGGCTAGGGTTTTGGGTTGGCAGAGAAAATGAGAAAGGGAGGAGGAGCTGCCGGGAGCAGGTGAGGGAGAGAGAGGCAGGTGCGGCTCCTCTCCTTAACATGGCGCGGTAGGGGCGCGTCGTGGCCACAGTGGCGAGTTCGACGACGGTCATGCCATGCACCGTGAGCTACAGGAGGAAGACGAACAATTTGCAAAAAAAAACTCGGTCCTTTTCTTCTCTTTGTTTTCTGCCCTGCTGTTTTGTTTAAGCAACTAATTGAGGCACTTAAACTCATTCAAAAATTCTTCAAAAATCCAAAATAAAAATCTTATTTGACATCAAGAAGGTGTGGTAAAAATATGAAGTCATTTAAAGAAAGTTTACAAAACAAAGTTGTTTGATTTTTTTTAAGGCGTTTTTAATAATTCCATTATTAATTTAAGTTGGTAAATCAAATGAACTGGCAAATTTTATAAATTAAACAAGTATCACTTCCTTAACACTTTGGTAAGATCAAAATAATTTTTGGTTCACAAAATTATTCAAAACTCTGTTGTTTGAGTTATAGTCAAATTTGGGATTTTCCATTTAATAAATTTTTGGCACTTGTTTTCTTCTTCCAACCCTTACCAAAATTTATGTGGAGGCCTCCCACACTACATGGTGAAGCACTTCACCACTTCTGTTTTGAAATTTATAATGTTTTCAAGATATTGAATAAAGCAAATTATGAATGCCATGATGCATGAATGCAATTAAGTTCCAAATTAACTCAAGTTCTCATATTACAAGTGGGGCTATTACATTTTGTGTTTTGGAAAGCAGAAACAAAATAATAAAAATCAAAAGAAACAAAAACATGGATATACAAAGAACCGATAGAAACATGATATGTAAATGAGTGTGATGTCGACATACCTCCCCCAAGCTTAGGATTTTGGCCTAAGTGGAGATCAATAACGCCGCGCGTAGTAACCCCACGCTGGTGGGTCATCCCTAGCATGGTCTTACTCAGGCGCCCATGAAGAAGATGAAGTAGCAGGCGCATAATCATAACCAAGGTGCTGGTACGGAAATCCCGCAGTGTCAGAGGGCTGCACAAAATCATTTTCGTCTCCCTCTCTAGTGTCTTCTACATGCTAGGGATGCTCCTCGATGTATGCATCAAATTCACTCTCTGAGAGTGACCATCCTTCCCTGACATTAAGGTTAAGCAAAACAGGCGCACACAAATTGACTACTCTATCAGATTTAGTTACTCTCCGCCTTGATTTCTTGGAGAAAGTTATTTCATAGGATAAATTGTTCAAGTTAGCACATGTGGAAACAAATTTATGTTGTATCATGGAATTAAGATCAAGGCTCTCTACGGGGAACTGAAAGTATAAATGGTGTGGCTCCACACCATGCAAAGCTAGTAAATGAGAGGCAATGAGACCTCCACAAATTCCGTCCTTCTCGCAGTTAGCAGCAAGACGGAAATAAATTAAAACACCAAATTATAGGACCTATCATGCTTCAAAGCAGCTGAGATAAAAGCTAAGTCATAAACAGATAACTTGTTTGCAGTTTTTCTACCAAGCACACACTTGGCAATAAAATAGGCAAAATATCGAATAGATGGCAGTTGAATATTTCGAATTTTACCACTTTTTTCTGAGAAGCTTCTCTCTTGGCAAATTTCTTTATATAGATCCATCAGTGGTTTGGGCTGCCCTCTTATATTCTCACGTGATCCCCACTGTTGCGTTAAAAATCATCAAGGATTTTTCTACTGATTTTTTTATATTATTTTTGAAGGTATGAGGAAAGCTGAAACTAAAATTCTGCACCAGAGACATAGTTAGTTTTATGTGTTGGCTAGGTTCGCCCTCAATGAAATGTTCCAATCCTACATTAGAGACAAGAGTTTGGAAATCTTGCAAAATTCCTGCAGCATGCATAAATTCATAGCATGCATAAATGGATGGGAATACTCCTTCTTCTCGATGTACTTGCATGACCTCATGCACCTCCAACTCATGCTGGTCAAGTTGGTGTACATTATACTCCATTTCTGAAATTTTTAACAAACATCACAAAAATTGATTTGGAAGCAACTAAATGATAGAAACTATTATAGAGACTTGTTAGAGGGCTATACATGCATCAAAAATAATTTATTTTCACACAAATCAAGCATGCAAACTCACATAACCTATCATCTACAGTAATAAAATACTCGAGAAATATTCCACTAAACAAATATCTACTTGGATAATCATAGGAATCACATACCAGAGAGAAAACACTCCAAATTTCAGCAACAAAGATGGGCTGAGCAAGGAGATCGAAAAATCATGAGGAAGAACAGCAAGAACTCGGGTTTGAGGAATTTTTTCGAGTTTGGTGGAGAGAGAGAGTTGTTTTGGCAGGAAGGAGAGCAAGTGGAGGGCCAGGGGGCCCACACCATGTGCTGGCGCGCCTAGGGGCCTGCCCGCGCCACCAGGTGGTGTGGTGGCATGGTGGGCCCCCTGGGGTGGCCCAGCTGCCTCTCTGCCTCGTTTTCAACGTAAAAAATTAATATAATATTTCTGGAATTTTTAGAGAAACTTTATTTTTGGGCAATTTCCAGAATTTGATAAATAATTAAAAACCAGGAAAACAATTATAGAATAATGGAAAATAAAACCAAAACAAAAGCTACAGAGGTTCTAAGACACTCCAATAGGCAAATAACGAGAGGAAACATAGTGAAAACATAAATGTCGGTGGTGAAAACATGAGTATTAAAAGTAAACAAGGTGAAAACATGATTGTGGAAGGTGTAAACATAATGATACTAAAGTAGCATGGTGAAAATATGGTGAAAACATAAAGGGGAAAGTGAAAATATAGTGAAAACATTGTTTTCTTCATTCAAAATCACTTTGTTAACAAGGTTGATCAAGTCTTGTTACCAAAACAATTTTACATGAAGCAAAACTTTGCTTTTCACTAGATGGCTATGTTACCTCAACTTCGATAGAAATAGTCCCAATCATGAAAATTTCATATTATTTTTGTGGAATTGGAATAGGACAATAGAATTCTCCAATCTTGATGGTCTCAATATTTTCAACTGAATTTAGACCATATTTCCTGTCAATCTTCTTGGGAAAATAAACTGTGTGTTCTTTATCATTAACACTAAAAGTTACTTTTCCTTGATTGCAATCAATAACAGCCCATGTAGTGTTAAGAAAAGGTCTCCCAAGAATAATAGACATGTTATCATCTTCAGACATTTCCAACACAATAAAGTCAGTTAATATTAAGCAATTAGTAGCCACTTGAACAGGAACATTCTCACATATACCAACGGGAATAGCAGTAGATTGATCAGCCATTTGCAGAGATATATAAGTTGATATAAATTTTTCAAGGAGAAGTATTTTATAAAGAGAAAAAGGCATGACACTAACTCCTGCTCCGAAATCACATAAAGCAGCTCTAACATAATTATTTTTAATGGAACAAGGAATAGTGGGTATACCAGGATCTCCAAGCTTCTTTAGAAACTTGCCATTGAAAGAGTAATTATCAAGCATAGTGGAAATTTCCTCATTAGGAATCTTCCTTTTGTTAGAGACAATATCTTTCATATATTTAGAATAAGGAGGCAATTTAATAGCATCAGTAGTTTCCTGGATACGATAATACAGATCCTGTTATTGTGAGTTCTTGTCTGACTCCTATGGAGATTGACCTTCTTGAAATTATTCGTCGATATCGAGCTGTAATAGGATAGATATGAAGGGTATCAGCCCTACGTGGGCTATAACAAAGCGTAGGAGGTGAGTGAGCCCGACAAGCCTATGTCTTTCCGTAAAGGAATTTGCAAAAACAAAGGTTTCATCCAATCACAGAACTTGTTATAATGTTCTTCTTCTTTTGATTTATGTTTCTTATTAGGAAAAGGCATTGATTTTTGTACCCAGGGTTCTCTCTCATTACCATGTTTATTAGCAATGAAATCCTCCTTAGTATATTTTGCATTTTTAGTTTGCTTTTCAGGTTCAACTTCAGTTTCTTATTTACCAGAAGCATCACTCTTATCATTACCACTTTTAGTTTCAGCATCAGAAACAAATATACTTGAGAGAGTTTACCTCAACTGTGGATGGATGAGGAATTGGCTTACATAATTCTTCTATAGGTGGTAAATTCTTCACATATTCAGATTTAATACCCCAGTCTTTAAGAGATTTCTTGGCTTCCCTCATCACTTCATCATTTAATTCAATCATTTCACTCTTCTTGGGTGTTGGTGTTGGGGTTGGGGTTGGTGTTGGTGTTGGTATTGGTTCAGGTATAGTCCAATCGTCATGATTTTTTGCTATTTTAGCCAATAATTCCTCGGCTTCTTTAGGAGTCTTCTTCTTGAAAACACAACCAGCACAACTATCCAAGTATGTCCTAGATTCAACAGTTAGTCCATTATAAAATATATCTAGGAGTTCATTTTTAGGTAATTGATGTCCGGGGCTAGCTCTTAGTAAAGAACAAAATCTTGCCCAAGATTCAGGCATTTTCTCTCCTTCAATTTGTTTAAAGTTAAAGATTCTCTGCAAAGCAGCATGTTGAGCACTAGCGGGAAAATATTTTTGAAAGAAAGCATTAACCAAACCAATAGAACTATCAATAGATCTAGGTGAAAATTGTTAAACCAAGTTTTAGCTTTATCTTTCAAAGAGAAAGGGAAGATCTTAGTAAAAAAAGTAAGTGTGTTTCTTAATATCATCAGAAAATAAACTACTCAAAGATGAGAGCTCATTCATATGTTCCATAGCACTTTCATTTTCAGTACCACAAGAAGGTTCTTTCTCAACAATATATATGTAAGATAAATCTATAGAGAAATCATAATCCTTATCTTTAATGTGTATGGGAGATGTAGAAAACTTATCATCGGGAGAAGATTTATATTTAACAGCACGTCTTGCAAGAAGACTCTTAAGAGCACTTGCATTAGTAGTAGCATGAACTTCTTCAATAAAGTCATCATCAAGTTAAATGTAAGTTTCCTCAAGATCATCACTAGGAATTTCTCTAGACTTAGGTGAGTTAACAAGTGTACCAACATTTTCATCAGGAATTTCAGTGTTTTCAATTTTTTTTTTGGATCTAGCAATTGTAGCATCTAAAAAAGGACCTAGTGAACCAGTATCATCAAGCACAGTAGAAGCATCATCAAAAGTACCAGAAGCATTTTCAGACTCAGCAGAAGTAGCAGTGTGTCTAGCATGTGGTAGTGTAACAAGCTTACTCATTACAGATGGTGAATCAAGAGCAACAGAGGTGTTCAGAGTTGTACCTCTCCTTGTAGTGGATGGTAATATAGGAACTTCCCCATCACGAGTTTTACCCATGATGAAAAGTTTGCAGCGAACAATATCACGTTCAAGTGAGCAAATACATAAAGCTATTCTCCCCGGAAACGGCGCAAGAAAATAGTCTTGATGGCCGACAAGTATAGGGGATCGCAACATTCTTCGAGGGAAGTAAAGCCCAAATGTATTGATTCATAAGGGGAACCAACCTTAACAGATGAGTTCTCAGTTCAGCTGCACCTGAAAGTAGACTTGCTCTCGCAACAGTGTATCAGTCATAACGGTTTTATAGTAGTAGCAGTAGTAAAATAACAGAAGGCATAAAATATAAACATTGGTAGCAATTGTGGGAAACAACAGGATTAAAATATTGTAGGCATAGGGACGGATGAACGGGCGTTGCATGGATAAGATAGTTCATATAATAATCAAAACATGGGCATTGCAGATAGATAATAATAAAGCATCCAAGTACTAGGCAAACCATAGGCATGTGTTCCAATTTAGTCGTACGTGCTCGCAATGAGAAACTTGCACAACATCTTCTGTCCTACCAGCCCGTTCCAGCGGGGCCTCAAGGGAAACTACTGGTAATTAAGGTGCTCCTTGTAATAAAGCACGGAGCCCTCGAGGGAAACTACTGGTAATTAAGATGCTCCTTGTAATAAAGCACCGGAGCAAAGCATTAACACTCCGTGAACATATGTGATCCTCACATCACAGCCATCCCCTCCGGTTGTCCTAATTATTGTCACTTTGGGGCCTCGGGTTCTGGACAACGATATGTGTAAACAACTTGCAGGTATGATCAAGAAACATAATTTATACTCATGAATCAATATCATGTTCAGATCTGAGATCATGGCACTCGGTCCCTAGTGACAAGCATTAAGCATAACAAGTTGCAACAACGATATATAGCACTAACAACGGATACTAGGCACCATGCCCTAACAATCTCGCATTATTATATGAACGATCTCATCCAATCCTTTCCATTCCTCTTAGCATACAACGGGTATTACTCACACATGGATGGGGTAATCATGGATGATTGATGGAGAAGTGGTGGCGATGACGATGGTGATGATCTCCTCCGAATCCCCGTCCCGGCAGGGTGACAGAACTGGAACTTCTGATCCCCGAATTGGGTTTCGAGGTGGTTGTGGTGCTCTTGTGTTTTTCTCTAGAATATGAAGAACCCCCCTCGGTTTTTAGGTCATGGGGCTTATGTAGTCGAAAGGGGAGGACGAGGCAGCCACACCATGTGGTGGCGCGGCCTAGGGGGCACCACCAGGTGGTGTGGGCACCTCCTTGCCCCCTCCGGCTCATCTTCTAGCTCTGGGGGTCTTCAGGTAAAATAAGAACTTCGGGACCTTTTCCGGGCATTTTCCTAAAAGTTGGTTTTCTGCACAAAAATGAGACACCAAGGTAATTTTGCTGAAAACGGTGTTAGTCTGTGTTAGTTGTATCCAAAACTCACAAGTTTAGAGGAAAACAATAGCAAAAGTGTTCGCAAAAGTAGATACGTTTTGGACGTATCAACTGCCTATGGAAAATCCCTTCAAATATAACTCAATGAAAATATTAGTGAATAGGGTTTGTCATTAATTACCCAAACTCAACATGGGGGCTCCATGCACTTTCAGAAGGAAATAAGGTACTGGATCTGGACTTCTCAAACTTGTGGGGAATACCTTGTTCTTAATCTCAAGCTTATTTCTTTTACTTTGTATCATTTCCTTCTCTCTTGGTTTTCTCTTCTCTTTTATAATGGAGGCTAACCTGAGATTTTTTTCACTCCACATAGTGGTAGCTGGATGGGAGGCTTAACAGCCCCTTACCTCTTCTGCAAAATCTAAAATGACCCTAGGTCATAATCTTAACTAGAAGATGCCCTGCATGTTGTTGCAGGCATAATAAGTAATCCCAAGTATACGTTGTATATATGAAGTAATCATAAGTATATAATGAAAATGGGAGCATATATAATGCTAAGAATTTTTTCCACATGGGTATTGTTTCTGCGTTTCTTCGGGCATAATTAAGTAATCCTAAGGTATGTCTGATGCCCCTAATGAAAAAATATATCATATGTTACACTGAGAATTTTTACAACGTGCGTATTTATCTGCATACATGAACAACTATGACAAACATGATTATTTCTCTACATACAGAAACAACTTGACAATATGCAATGGAACACAAAATGGCTTATGCTAGTACAATATTATGGCCCGTAGAAGGTGAATGCCACTAAATAACATGAATCTGGTAAAATAATAAAGAAAGACAGAGAACTCTGGGTTACAACTATATGGTAAATGGTTGCTGCGGGGATCGTTTTAGGAACTACAGTACAATGTAAAGTTTATAAGAGATGTGATACAATTGATCATAGTATATATTTTTTAAAATTATTAATATGAATAATTGGATGGTTTAAGAAATAGATGATGTGTAGTTTGCATTTAGTAATTCATAAATATTAGTGGAGGTGACATGGACAATTGATTGGCTAGGAGGATGGATGATGTGGATAGCTTGCATGTTGAGATAGAAAAATCATTAATGCATGTTAGTGGTGTTTTGCTTTATAAGAAGTATAGATAGATAGATAG
>JAPCYS010001581.1:0-55210 GCA_028641055.1 Alopecurus myosuroides | reverse complement strand
CTGCTTCAAGGCATCCTGGGCTTCCGCGAGACTGTCAGCTAAGCACTTGCACGTGGACTCCAACTGCTTTCAAGTAGGCTCTAGCTCCTTCTCAAGATTTTTCACCCGAGAGGAAGCCTCTGCCTTCTCGGACTTCAAGAGATTAACCTCATATGCAGTACAAAGGGCGTGATTAAACCAACAATCGCGACCATGAAGAAACAGAACTAAGGCAAAAGGCGTGTGGCAGCTTACTTTGAACGGTGAGGCCATCCTGGACGAGCTGGTCGCGCTCTCCTCGAAGAGAAGCACAATCCCTCAGCCGAAAGAAGCCGACGCCCAAAAGCAGCAAGGGAATCAAGAACGGCTTGCAAAAATTCCAAGCAGAGTTACAGAGATATCACTTGAGGCTATACACGATTGTACACAATCAAGTATAGCCTAGGGGGATACTCCTATCGGGAGCACTGCCGTGCACACGATGAAAACCAAAACAAAGAAACAGACCAGAAAAGAAAATCTTGACTTCATGGTCGACTGCAAGCAATTGACCATAGACCCGGGGGATACTCCCATCGGGAGCACTATCGTGCACCCGATAAAAGAAAACGAGCAAGGAAAGTTGCAAGGAAAAAGAAAAAGAAAAACTTTATCTTGCCCTGAGCGGTGGACAAGGGATCTGCCGAGCTAGCCGAGATCTCCCTGCTGGCTGATGCCTCGACATCTCCAGGTCGTCCACCCGCAAAGTTGGGCATCTCGTGCTACGGAACGTCGACTGCCTTTGCTGGGCTCAGAGGTCCTCGAGCGGGATCTGCAACTGGAGCAGGATCCGCGGCAACCTCTTTCCACTCCACGGACGGTGTCGGAGAAGCAAACTGGTCCGGGCTGATGGTCGCAAGACTGCTGCGAAAGATAGAATCAGAAAAAAAAAGGGGGAGGCAAATTCGCGACAAAGGAGAGAACGCACGGAATTTACTCATCCTCATCATCATCGTCAAGATTGTCTGGGTTCTAGGCGGTGGAGATCCTCGACTGGCGGATGATGGGAGGAAGCACGTTGAGAGGAGTCACTCGGAGAGGCTCAGCCCCCTCGACATGATCGTCACTCAAGGTGTTGTCCTTGGAAGTGACCTCAGCTTCCTCCGGCTTGCGGAGTTTCGACGACGAAGTTGCTTGTTATACGACTCTTCCTCCTCGTCCACCTTCTCTTGTTCAGAGCTCGACTCAGCATCCGCGACGCTGGCCTCGAGAGGAGCTTCAATGTTTCTCTCCAAAAGATCTAAGACATCATCCGCAGAAACTGGCGGGTAACACGTGGCCACATCCTGATTCTACAAAAGCAAAGAGAAGAAGAAGAAGAAGGGTTTCAATCGACGAAAACCTGAGCAGGAAGAAACAAGAAGCAAAGGGGAAGATTAGGGAACACACCTCAGTCGGGGGGGGGGGTGTTCTCTACTTCGAATGAGTTGAGAGGGCACGCCAAGTAGCCCTCTCCCTTCTTCAAGTTGGTGATAGCCACGATCTTCTTGTCGAATTCAGCATTCGAAAGAATATCGTCGCACGTACGGCTCCGGTCGTTGACGCCCGTGTTCTCCCACAGGGTGGTCGGCCTCTCTTCAAGAGGCTGGACCCTCCGGCGCAGAAACACACCCGATAGGTGTATCCCGTCCAGCGGAGTCCCCAACTCCTTGTCACGGAAGCGTGCAACCTTCACGAGTAGTGGGGTGACGACCTCGATTTGTTCGGCAGAGAGAGAATGCATCCAATACTTCCGCCGCTTCAAAATAGTGAATGGCTGGAATTCTAGAACACCACCCGTGTTGTCATCCACGACGTAAAACCACTTTCAGCGCCACCCCTGGGCCGAGTCGACGAAGTTCATCTCCAAGTAGGGGATGTCCTTGTTTGCTTCGATCCTGAAGCCTCCGGTCCTTAGCAGCTCGCCAATTCTTTCGCCTGGCAGTTTCTTCTCTCGAAAAATCTGCACTTGGAAGATGGCCTTCCACAGCCCCCAGTGTGGGCGAATACCAGGAAGCACTCACAGAGCATGATAAAACACGATATGTGTTGTATCGCGTCTGGAGGAAGATCGTGCAGCTGTATGCCATAGACAAACATCAGCCCGACGAGAGAGGGATGAAGAGGGAAGGACAAACCTTGGGCAATGTGCTCCGAGAATGCGACGCGCTCGGTGGAGAGGGGGTTGGGAATCTTCTGTTTCTTCATGGACCTTCGAACGCGTTTGGAGCCCTCGGGAGGGAGCAGCCCCTCCCTATGCATCTCGATGATACTCTTCTTCGTGGTGTTCGACGGGCGCCAATCGCCCATCTTATTCGCCGGGGCCGCCGTGGGCTCGCCACCTCTTTGCTAGACGCCGCTATGCCGCGCTTCTTGGCTCCTGCCATTGGGGTTCGTTTTCATGCTCACAGAAGAGAAGGTGTGCGTAGGGGAGGAAGAAGAAGAATGAGAGCCAGGAAAGTTACTTTTCCCCTAAGGCCCAATATTTATACCCGCGCCAGGCCGATCTGAACCGTTGATCCGCGAACGTGGCACTCATCGCAACCGCCACGTGTGAAGCAGAAACGAAGAGACGGGGGCGGTCACCCCCGCACGATCTTTTACGAAAGGATCGTTCGTATTTACAGCGTGGCCAGCGGATTAATCGGAGCACGATCGCTCGTTTCCGGTCAAAAGGCTTCCATATTCTGGATCGTTCGGCCGACTAGGCACATCTGGATGCCATATTCTTTCGAGTACGAAGGTAAGACCCAAGGATCTCTCCTGTGGGCCTGGAATCGCACTCGAGTTGCGTTCTCCAGTAAACTTTCCATGTCAACAACACGAAGAAATATCCTAGCGGACGCACCGGGTACCCTTTTTAAAGGTTAAGTTCGGCTCGAAAAGACTTCCACGGCCCAGCCGCAACGGTCACCTCGCCGAGTTCGAGTAGGAGGTCTCGAATTCGTGTAGGCCAGAACTGTCTTTGCCCTAGATGCAATTAATTGGCTCTGATCTTTCGGGAGAGCCAAGAGACTGAGCCGCACCCTCCTGCAAAAATAGCCAACACAAGGCGCATTTACCACTCGATGCTTGAGTACGCGAGCACATAGCCCGCAGGGTATACACCCTTGAAGCCAGGCGATTGAATGGCCAGTCAAAAAATCCAAGAACGAAACTTTGAGTGCTTACCCGACTGTTCTCAGTCGAATAAACACTAGGGGGGCAACTGACGTGGCGATGACTCCTGGACCTGTCGGGTGAGCCTACCCGGTCCAAGGCCCAAGACCAAGGCCCAAACCAAGGCACTATCCAGTTGTTCTAGAAGGCCCAGCAGAAGCCCATGAACGGACAACGACGTCGCCTAGAGGGGGGGGGTGAATAGGCGATTAAAACTTTTCCGGTTAAGGCTTGCTAAATGCGGAAATAAACTAGGTGTTTAAATTAACAAGCATACAACCTAAATATTCTAGGATAAACTAGATGAACCAACAACTTATGCTAAGCAAGACAAGTAACAAGGTGATAGCAAGATATATAACTTCAAGCTCGAAGGCTATCACAATGTAAATTGCATAAGTAAAAAGCTCGGGTATAGAAATAACCGAGGCACACGGAGACGATGATGTATTCCCGAGTTCCTCCCACAAAGGGGAGTACGTCTCGTTGGAGGGGTGTGAGCTCACCACGAAGGCCTACTCAACGCCACAAAGGCCTCACCCTATTCTCCGATGAACCCCGCCACAAAGGCCTAGTTCACCTTCCACTATATGGCAACCTTCAAACCCGAGGCACGCATCCACAACTCAATTGGAGGCTCTCGGTGTCACCACAATCTTGGGGCACGCATCCACAACTCAATTGGAGGCTCCCAAGAACACCACAAGTCGTCTAGGGTCCAAGACCCAAGAGTAACAAGCTCACAAACTTTCAACTTCCACGAATCCTCGTGGAGAGCAAACCGATGCAACCGATGCAAATGGCAAGAGCACAAGCTCAAATCCTTCACTCTCAAATTCCAACAAAGCAACAAATGCTTATGGGGAATAAGAGAGGAAGAACAATGGAGGAGAACACCAAGAACTCCAAGATCAAGATCTACTAAGTTTCCCTCACTAAGAAGGAAGATGGATTGGTGGAAATGTGGATCTAGATCTCCTCTACCTTCTCCCTCAAAGATATGCAAGAATCATAGGAGGGATTGGGATAGGGGCAAGCTTTCCAAGGTCAACAATGGTGGGAGAGAAGGGGAAAAACGTGCTTGGAAGACTTAGGGACCAATGGGGAAGAAAGCCCCTTAAATAGGTCCCCAAAAACTAGCCGTTTGTGCAGGAATCTGGGACCGGAATATCCGGTCCAAGTTTGGACCGGAATATCCGATCCGAAGATCTGCTCGAACCTGTTGACTTTAACCGGAATATCCGGTCCCCTTGGAAAAATCCGGTACCAATAATCCGGTCCATGTCATGAGCAAATTGGTCTGAAAACTGCCCAAACCGAATATCCGGTATGCCCCGAATCCGGTTCAAATAATCCGGTTTACTCCAGAAGGTTCAAGCTTCCAGTCCTTAGCCATTTTTTCGCAGCAACCGGAATATCCGGTCCAGGATGAATAATCCGGACCAAATAATCCGGTTGACTCCAGTAGCTCCAACCTTCCAGTCCTTAGCCATTTTTCGCAACAAACTCCACAACCGGAATATCCGGTTCCTCCGAATAATCCGGTTCCAAATAATCCGGCTCCTCTCTGTCCCGAATATGGACCAAAACTACCCTAACGGAATATCCGGTTGCCCGGAATAATCCGGCTAGAATAATCCGGTTGAGTCCAGAACAGAGAGGCTGAACTAGAAACCCCATAACTTTTGCAAATGAACTCCGAACGAGGTAAAACCAATTGCAATGGAAAGATAACAGCAAGGAGTATCCAAACAAAAAGTGAAAATATTGATACCTCAAAGTATGGAGAAGTTACCACACATGGAAGGTGTGGGAACATTCTCAAAGACGAACGGAATATTTTCACCACCGAAAACGCAACAAGTTTTTCTTACGAAATCCGTTTTCGAGAAACCAAGGCTTGTCATGAAGATCACGACAAGCACTAAAACCCAAAGGAGACAAAAGCCAAATAAGAACCAAGAAAGATGATATGCAAAGTATGCAAAGGTTTGAGCTCTCCATAACGATTCGATCGAGTTACTCACTTGAGAGCCCCTCTTGATAGTACGACTATCTATCCTATAACCCGGTCTCCCAAAGACACGAGACCGGTAAAATAGAAAACCTATCAAGATTACCTTTGCCTTGAGCATTCCACTTGAGCTAGATGATGACGATCTTGACTCTCTCAAGTTGGATCTTCTTTCTTGATTGCGCTTGCTAGCACAAACTCCGCTTGATGAAGACTTGCAAGTTGCTCCCCATACACCATTATGGGAGAGACTAGCTCCCCCATACACCATTATGGGAGAGACCCTTCGGCAAATCTTCACAAGGCCACAATCTCCCAAAGTGGCAAGCATCAAGCATAGGATATCTTCTAGATGCTTCACTTGAGCTTCTACGTCAAGCTAGATGACAAACACCGCTTGACGACGACATAGACCATGGGCTATATGAAATCTTCCTTTTGGTTCATGCCCATGGAAAGATACCTAACCACACATAGAGATGCGACACACACATATCATGGGTTAGTTCACAAAGCTATATTGACAATTGCTTACCATACCATGAGATACACAATCCCACTTGGTACAACTTGTAGCTTTGTGTGTTGATCGCTTGCTTGATCAACCTTGTATCTTTGCTTCTCACTTCTAAAGATGATGTCTTGAAGATGATAATGAAAGATCACCTAATCCTTTTTCTTCAAGACAAACTAGCAATAAGCTCAACTCAAACCAAGACCATTCTTCATATAAATCCATGAGAAAAACAATGGCCATCAAGGAAGCTAATAGAGTTCAACACATGAACTCCATTATTTCCTATGGACAAGATCTACAAGGATAACTCAATGCAAACATTAGTCCATAAAGGATTGTCATTAATTACCAAAACCACATATGGGGGAACCATGCACTTTCAATCTCCCCCATTTTGGTAATTGATGACAATCCCTTTTTACGAGGGTTTATATGATGAATAAAGCAAACATGCTAAACAAGAGCAAGGATGCAATAGCATGGAAAGGCAAATGCTTAAGAACGAAACTAAAGCATAGAACCTCAATTCCCTTAAACCCTCTAAACTTCTCCCCCATTGGCATCCATTGCCGAAATGGGAAAAAAGGTTAGAAGGCCAATATAGTAAGAGCTCCCCCAAGTGTATGCATTCCTCATGATATGAGTGAAATCAAGTGCATATCTCCAACTATGAATAGATGGAGGGAGATCAAACTATATTGAGGATCCAAAGACTTACAAGAAAAATCAAATTGAAGGATACTTTCACAAAGAAGCAACCAACCAAAGGATCCGAAAAACCGATTGACCAAAATCATTATTTTGATAAGATCAACCAAGTGTTCTAGAAAATCAATAGGGAACTCCCCAAGGTACATGCACAATGTTAGATTTGAATTACTATATAGTGTGCACAACATGGAATCATCACTCCCTTCTAGATAATTTTGAACACAAAGTGCAAGCGAATGGATTGGAAATGAATCAAAGCAACTTGCAAACAAACAAAAGTTGAGCAATGAAGATCAAGAAGTGACAAATAAATACTTACTCAACCGAAATATATGCGTGTGACAAGGAAAAACATTTTTAGGAGACTAATGATAGAATCATCAACATAGTCTTTCAATATAGGAGGCACATAGTGCATATCATGTCTTTCCCATACACACAAACCATCAAATGATAAAACACATAGGTCCACAAGCTTATTAAGATTCAAAAGGAATACCAAAAGAAAAGCAAGGCTTGTGCCTTTTAGGAACCACCAAGGAATATAAAGCAATAAAAAGTGGTCACTAAAGAAATAGAATATCAATTAAAGATGTAACTATTATCGTGTGTATAAGTTTCTAAGTGGACAACAATCACAAAGATATATATCCACAAAGAAACATGCACACACAAAATAGGTACAAAGGTGAAGAACATGATATCCAAGAGAGGTTCATTAATATACCAATAAGATTTTTGCTTGAAAGCAAAGCACTAAGCTTAGTTTAATTAAGGGGATATAGATGAACACACAAAACTCATCAAAGCATCACAAAATATCACAAGGGAAAAGTGATAGTTGGAATGCTTCGAGAAAGGTAACACATATCACAAAAGGTTCAAATGGTTTTGAGAATTCATCAATATTGCATATGAGAGACTTCAAGTAGAAGTTGCTAGATTAATATACTCGGATTGGTGAATCATGAAAATGACTATAAATATCCCCATAGTATGTAATCATCCCGGCTTACTCATAGTTGCAATAAAGATGCTTTTGAAAAGACATTTGCAAGAACCAAATGAAATGCAACAAATGGAATTCATGCCAAGATGCAACCTACACAAGGTTGAAATCTAGAAATGTATGCATGAGATAGATACTTGTTACCGAGACGACATTGGTGATGAAGAGGATGCGAGTTTGATAATCATCGAAGCTTGACTCCTATAATACCATGAGAGAACACCTTCCTTATGAATGGAGCAAGCAACCAAAGTATCTCCATTGTACCTAAAACAAAATTAAAGTACAAAATGGTACCCAAACTCATTGGGTCCGAAGTAGTTAGAACAACTACAATACATAGGACAAACTCCACATAAATATGTGCATATTGATATGAATTTGAATATCATGCACATCTTAGCCATTTAGGATTTGATGGAGTTTATCCTATATATTGGATCAACGAAAGTAAGCATGCCAAAAGATATATAGTAAATATGCATGCACAAAACTTTCAAGAACCAAAACAAGATACAAATTGGACAAAGAACTAATTAAACCAAGAAGCCACTCACAAGAGTGAAAAGAAAGAGAATTGTCCAAAATATATCAAGACCCAAATCAACACATGATTGAGGAAACCAAAATAGAGAAGATACAAAAAAACATAAAAGAGTGAACAAACCCTCTACACTTTTCATGATAGCACACAAAGTACCAAGACGAAAAGTGTTTGTCTTCCAAAGAGACAAGTCATTGGGATAACAAACAAATTAAAGACAACAAGTGTTCAAACGCATATAGGATAGTTCTTCCAATAATAGTGCATTATTTATGATCTTGCATTTGAATACAAAATGCACACAATGGAATCATTACTCTCCATATATTATTCAAACACTAGTCATGTTTAAATAAAATCAATTAGATTCAATACCAATTTAAAGAATGGTGATCTACTCAAAGTAGGATAGCTTCCCCAAGAATAGTGCAACCCAAAGAAGTATGACTTTGAACACAAGTGCACAAGTATGGGATCATTGCTTTTCCTAACTCAAGAAAGCATAAAACAAATTTTGAGTAGAGCAAGGAAGACACAAAGGAGTTTGAACCAAACAAAATCCTTGGCAAGAAAGAATGCAATTTTTAGAGCAATGGCCAAAGTAAATATGATCAATAAACTTACCACAAATTATTATAACTTGTCAAAGACAAGATATGTATGGAGATTATTTCTCGGTGGTAGATTTCACAATCATATTCACAAAACATAAGCATGTGGAAAAAGATAGGAATAAGAAAACATGCTTAGATAGAGATTCTTGAAGGCTTCAAATAAAAACCGAAAAGCAAGGCAACAAGAAACTCTCTTACAAACAAGATACCAAAGAAGAGAGACACAAGATATTTTAAGTAAAAATGGAACTTGTTGAGCAACATGCCACTTAGGAACAAGATAACTAACAATATCAACTCTAGGTGGCAATACCTCAAATGTTCACATTTTCTAGGCTTGTAATATGCACATAGCTTATTACTCCCCCATAATGTGATAATCCATTTTTTTTAACAAGAGGCAAAGAAAATAAATCCAACTAGGGAAAGCTAATGGACATTTAGAAAAAATTTCTCATGAGAATGACATACCACATAGAGAATATATAATATGATATATCAACACTAAGTGGCATTCCTCATGTACACACATTTTAGGATATTAAGTGCAAAGCATATTACTCCCCCCAAAATGGGATAGTCCATTAATCTCCCAAAGAGTCAACTAAGATAAGCAATGAAAGCAATGAAGGCTCAACACAAAGAACACAAGTACATGGAGTGCAAACCAACAAACATAACTAGATTACTCAAGATAGGTAAGTAGGAAGCACAACATATACAAACACATGCTAGAAACAAAACTAACATATGCAAGGGAGCAAGCAACTTTCAATGTATATAGAATTAAATACAAGTTACCGCTTGGAGGAACAATGGGCAAGAGATATATAATCCAAGTGACTTGGCTTGAGAAAATATAATTGATGAAGATCCCTTAATTCTTCATAAAATAGTCAAGTCTCCAATGCCTCCAACACCACCTATTGATCAAGTTTGAGCTTGTTGGTCCCCAACCAAGTTGGGTCCTAAGAGGTTAGTCACAATAGGTTTGGCAACCCAAATGTTTCTTTTCTTGAAACCACTTGGAGTACCAACATACTTGGCAAACACATTGCCCACATTATCCTTCCTAATAGAATAAACACATCAACAAGGATAGGGTTGGATAATGTACCATTAGTGCATGAAGAAGCAAAATGTCCCTTCTTGCGACAAAGGTAGCAACATCGACTCTTTTCTCTCTTCTCAATAGGCTTTTCAACAAGAGGAGCATTGGCTTGAGTCTTGTTAGGAGGTGGCCGTTGTTCAACTCGTGGTTGAGCATGAGATTGAACAAGAGGCCGCTTCCCTAGTTGCTTCTCACTAAGAGGCTTCTTCTTCAAAGGGCAAGATCTAACATGGTGCCCTTGAGTCTTGCACTTGAAGCAAATAATCTTGGCCGAATATTGTTCTTGTTCTTGGCCCTTCTTCTTGTCAATAATGGACTTGTTCTTGAGATTGGAGTTGAATCCAAGTCCACTCTTGTCATTGGGAAGTCTTCGCACTCTCAACATCTTGTCAAGTGTGGAACTCCCTTCATGACACTTTTCCAAGTCTTTCTTCAAAGAAGTGACTTGGGCCTTGAGCTCTTTAATTTCCTCTACATGGTTAGAATCAACACAAGAGCTAGAGGAAGTAGATGCTTCATTGTTAGAGCAACAAGGCAAGGAAAGCAACTCATCACAAGATGTAGAAACATTATGGGAGGATGAGTTTACTAATACTAGAACAAGGCAATATAGCATTAATAGAAGAGATTGTTCTAGTTCCCACATGAGGCTCACAAGATGTTACCTTTGTAGTGATAGCCTCAAGAGCTAATTTTAGCTTGGTATGGGATGCTAGAAGATCCTCATGAGAGCTAGATAGCTTTTCATGACTCTCTTCCAATTCCCACACTTGCTAGTCATTAACTCAAGTTGAGCCCTTAGCTCAACATTCTCCTTCAAAATAGATGCTTCACAAGATGTGGAGTTAGTAGCACAAGCATCATTAGAAATAGAAGAAGACAACTTGGCAAGCTCATTATTCAACCTAGAGTTTTCCTCAATTAGATTAGCATTGCCAATAACAAATTCAACCTTTTCATTTTTAAGCACTTTATATTTAGCATTGGTATGGTCACGTGCTTTAGTGAGATAGGCTATTTGTTCATTATAGAGCTCCTCGATAGATTCAAGTTTCTCCTCAAGAGTAACTCGGAGCTCATACTCTTCCTCAAGAGATGTAGTGAGGGATGCCTTTTCATCGGCATCACTTCTTTCAATCTCACCTTTAGTTTCAATTATTTTAGCGCTATAAATAGCAAAAGCCAATATTTCACTAAAAGGAGTGATAGCTTTACTACCTTTAGGGAGATCAAGAAGAACCAACTCACCCTTCTCCATTAAGGAGTCTTCGTCCTCAAACTCTCCATAAAATATATCCTCATCCTCATCATCACAAGATGTAGTGGGTTCCAAAGGTGGTGATACCTTTGAATCCCTAGCCATAAGGCACATATGAGAAATGGATGGCGATGATGAAGATATACTAGAAGAGCCATTAAGGTCCATGTCTTGTTCCACAAAAAAATGGGATTTCTCTACATTGTTAGCCACACACGTACTAGAGGAAATGGAAGCATTATTTTCATGAAAACAAGACATAGGAAGCATATCATCATGAGATTTAGTTGAACAACTATTACATGATATGCAAGGACTATCAATACTAGCATGTATGGAATTTTGAGTGCTAGAAGATATTAAGTCCAAAGATAGATCATTGCAATGGGATAGGGATGAAGTATAGTCAATAGCAAATTCACTATCCACAATGCAATTTCTATCACCACTCACCATATCATTACCTTGTGACAAATCACATGTTGGTGGAGTGGAGAAAGACGTGAACTCATCACGGCCGGAAGTGGATGGAGAACAATCATCCTCAATAATATTGGACAACTCATATATATCTTGAAGTTTTGTCCATAGCTCATGAGCGTTCCGAAAAGGCATGATTGATTCAATAACTACATCGCTCAAAAAGGACAAGACCATTAGATACAAGAGTATCGAGATAAGAGTTTTCCTTATCCTCTAAAGATAAATCTTGAGAATCCTTAGGAGGAGGAAAATCCATATCTACAATTCTCTTAACATACTTTGGACCCATGTCCGTAAGAAATTTAAGAATGCGAATTTTCCAAACATCAAAGTTTCTACCATAGAATATAAAAGCGGAATCATGTTCTATTTCTCTAAACGACATCGTACTCTCTAGGATGTAAAGCCTAATAAAGAGAGACGAGGCTCTGATACCAATTGAACGGACAACGACGTCGCCTAGAGGGGGGGGGGTGAATAGGCGATTAAAACTTTTCCGGTTAAGGCTTGCTAAATGCGGAAATAAACTAGGTGTTTAAATTAACAAGCATACAACCTAAATATTCTAGGATAAACTAGATGAACCAACAACTTATGCTAAGCAAGACAAGTAACAAGGTGATAGCAAGATATATAACTTCAAGCTCGAAGGCTATCACAATGTAAATTGCATAAGTAAAAAGCTCGGGTATAGAAATAACCGAGGCACACGGAGACGATGATGTATTCCCGAGTTCCTCCCACAAAGGGGAGTACGTCTCGTTGGAGGGGTGTGAGCTCACCACGAAGGCCTACTCAACGCCACAAAGGCCTCACCCTATTCTCCGATGAACCCCGCCACAAAGGCCTAGTTCACCTTCCACTATATGGCAACCTTCAAACCCGAGGCACGCATCCACAACTCAATTGGAGGCTCTCGGTGTCACCACAATTGGGGCACGCATCCACAACTCAATTGGAGGCTCCCAAGAACACCACAAGTCGTCTAGGGTCCAAGACCCAAGAGTAACAAGCTCACAAACTTTCAACTTCCACGAATCCTCGTGGAGAGAGCAAACCGATGCAACCGATGCAAATGGCAAGAGCACAAGTGCTCAAATCCTTCACTCTCAAATTCCAACAAAGCAACAAATGCTTATGGGGGAATAAGAGAGGAAGAACAATGGAGGAGAAACACCAAGAACTCCAAGATCAAGATCTACTAAGTTTCCCTCACTAAGAAGGAAGATGGATTGGTGGAAATGTGGATCTAGATCTCCTCTACCTTCTCCCTCAAAGATATGCAAGAATCATAGGAGGGATTGGGATAGGGGCAAGCTTTCCAAGGTCAACAATGGTGGGAGAGAAGGGGAAAAACGTGCTTGGAAGACTTAGGGACCAATGGGGAAGAAAGCCCCCTTAAATAGGTCCCCACAAAAACTAGCCGTTTGTGCAGGAATCTGGGACCGGAATATCCGGTCCAAGTTTGGACCGGAATATCCGATCCGAAGATCTGCTCGAAACCTGTTGACTTTAACCGGAATATCCGGTCCCCTTGGAAAAATCCGGTACCAATAATCCGGTCCATGTCAGTGAGCAAATTGGTCTGAAAACTGCCCAAACCGGAATATCCGGTATGCCCCGAATAATCCGGTTCAAATAATCCGGTTTACTCCAGAAGGTTCAAGCTTCCAGTCCTTAGCCATTTTTCGCAGCAACCGGAATATCCGGTCCAGGATGAATAATCCGGACCAAATAATCCGGTTGACTCCAGTAGCTCCAACCTTCCAGTCCTTAGCCATTTTTCGCAACAAACTCCACAACCGGAATATCCGGTTCCTCCGAATAATCCGGTTCCAAATAATCCGGCTCCTCTCTGTCCCGAATATGGACCAAAACTACCCTAACCGGAATATCCGGTTGCCCGGAATAATCCGGCTAGAATAATCCGGTTGAGTCCAGAACAGAGAGGCTGAACTAGAAACCCCATAACTTTTGCAAATGAACTCCGAACGAGGTAAAACCAATTGCAATGGAAAGATAACAGCAAGGAGTATCCAAACAAAAAGTGAAAATATTGATACCTCAAAGTATGGAGAAGTTACCACACATGGAAGGTGTGGGAACATTCTCAAAGACGAACGGAATATTTTCACCACCGAAAACGCAACAAGTTTTCTTACGAAATCCGTTTTCGAGAAACCAAGGCTTGTCATGAAGATCACGACAAGCACTAAAACCCAAAGGAGACAAAAGCCAAATAAGAACCAAGAAAGATGATATGCAAAGTATGCAAAGGTTTGAGCTCTCCATAACGATTCGATCGAGTTACTCACTTGAGAGCCCCTCTTGATAGTACGACTATCTATCCTATAACCCGGTCTCCCAAAGACACGAGACCGGTAAAATAGAAAAAACCTATCAAGATTATACCTTTGCCTTGAGCATTCCACTTGAGCTAGATGATGACGATCTTGACTCTCTCAAGTTGGATCTTCTTTCTTGATTGCGCTTGCTAGCACAAACTCCGCTTGATGAAGACTTGCAAGTTGCTCCCCCATACACCATTATGGGAGAGACTAGCTCCCCCATACACCATTATGGGAGAGACCCTTCGGCAAATCTTCACAAGGCCACAATCTCCCAAAGTGGTGGCAAGCATCAAGCATAGGATATCTTCTAGATGCTTCACTTGAGCTTCTACGTCAAGCTAGATGACAAACACCGCTTGACGACGACATAGACCATGGGCTATATGAAATCTTCCTTTTGGTTCATGCCCATGGAAAGATACCTAACCACACATAGAGATGCGACACACACATATCATGGGTTAGTTCACAAAGCTATATTGACAATTGCTTACCATACCATGAGATACACAATCCCACTTGGTACAACTTGTAGCTTTGTGTGTTGATCGCTTGCTTGATCAACCTTGTATCTTTGCTTCTCACTTCTAAAGATGATGTCTTGAAGATGATAATGAAAGATCACCTAATCCTTTTTCTTCAAGACAAACTAGCAATAAGCTCAACTCAAACCAAGACCATTCTTCATATAAATCCATGAGAAAAACAATGGCCATCAAGGAAGCTAATAGAGTTCAACACATGAACTCCATTATTTCCTATGGACAAGATCTACAAGGATAACTCAATGCAAACATTAGTCCATAAAGGATTGTCATTAATTACCAAAACCACATATGGGGGAACCATGCACTTTCAGCCCACCCACAAGACTTGCGGGTCAAGAAGGAAAACTCCTACCGACCTAGAACTAGGGTTTGTAACCCCCTTGGACACGGTTTGAGACCTAGCCACCTATAAAAGGCAAGGAGAACCACCGAGGGAGGGATCCAATCTACTTTTCACCACCATAGCTGTAAGCTCGAGATCAATCTCTCGGCCCAGGCACCTACCATTGTAACCGATCTACTCGTAATACAGATCGCAAGAGCAGGAGTAGGGGTTTTACCTCTACAAGGGCCCCGAACCTGGGTAAATCGTGCCCCATGTTAGCCGACGATTGTCACCAGCGCCTACTCGTTCTCTTAATCGAAATCCTATTGGATCAGCCGAGGGACTTGTAGAGATGACTAAGCGACATGAGTGAACCAAGAAGTGGCGATGGTCACGTTCGGTACGTGACCTCCTTCGTGAAGAAGATGACAAACAGAGGACGGTGGGCCTCCTAGTGGGCTGCAAGGGAGAGTGGGCTTGGCCGTGAAGGGATGGTTCCTAGGATTATCTAGGCCGGTTGGAGGCCTGGTTGCCACAAAACCCTTTTTTTCTTTGTTTGTTCTATTATTTTTAGAAAAACAAAAGAAGGACTTTGAGATATATAGAAGGATCAAAAAAAAATTAGAAGTTTTTTGTGAACTTAAATTTAGGGTGATGAATGATGACATGATATGCACAAAGAGAAAAACAATCAAGTTTCTATTTGGGAAAACCCCGGGTGTTAGAGACGACATCACTAAGAAGGGATTGCACCCTCGCAATCCGCCAACACCAAAAGAGAGGGAAAAGCCGGACTATTGAGTCTTCGGTCATTTTTTTGATATTCTTGACACCACTAACAAGAGATGATTGTTCCGGTTAAACGAAATTAGAGCAGAGGTCTCAGAAGATAAAATCACCTCTAGCTTCACAAGGAGTGAGAGTCACACATTGATCCAAATATTCAGTGTCACTAGAGCGAATGATAAGAGTAGACGATATGGTAGCTACTCCATCCCGCACCCAAAACATTACTCCATACACGAATAAATTAATCGCACAACACACTCGCGGATTTTTGATAGAAGGATGTCGTTGTCTTGAATCGTTAGGAAGCACCGGAACGACCTGAAGGAAAAAAGGTATTAGTTGTCAACGCTACAATCGAATAACATTCCATATGATAGTAGGAAACTTGTGACCACAAACAACAAGAGGAATCATAATGATAAGATTTCACAAAGGTTCCGTGGGCATGAGAAAAACATGCTCAAGGGATCCTCCCACTTCACCAATGTTGATCCTTCTCATTTACTCTTCCAAAATGGTATGGATACCCTTTAAGGTACACCGAAAACAAGAAGGGTGTAGCTTTGAGAGGACAAGGTACCCATGAAAACGGACGAAGGAAAATCACGAGAACAAAGGAATGAGTTAATCAAATATGAGGAAGACCAGTAGCACAATCAAATAATATTTTCTTCAAATTTTTCTTCCCGAGACCACTAACAAAAATTCATGCTCACATCAAGGGCGGTGTTCTTCCGAATCTTCTAAAGATCGAACCTATTAGGGTAAAGAATAAGAGAACGTCCACCCGCGTAGAATCCTAATTTTTGAAAGATAGATCAGCGAGGATACTCCAAAAAAATAAGGTAAGAGGAGAAGTAGAGTAGAGATTAGGAGAAAATAAGAATCCTATTCAGATATTTTCAAAATAGGTTTAGCGCAAATAGTTTTGACACTCTAGATACACGACCGTTAGCGAGGTTATCCTCCAGGCTTTGCGGACCCGTTGCTTCGATAACCATTCGTATCGAAACAAAATTGGGAATCGGAACCATGCTATCATACCATTTGTGACGCCATTTGTATCAGGTACTATGGGGATTTCAGCGTTCCCGCCAGATTCCACATAATCCCGATCCCGGATTGTCAACTTTTGGTAATCATTATAATAGTTCACGAATAATACGCATCAACAACAGAAGATATATACAACACGACTTCAACGTGTCAAGAATACAGCTGATACAATACAAAGATCCAAATAACAGCGGAAAACGAAATAGTATCCGAATACGGATAAGATACAAATTGGACTAAGAGTCCTGAAGATAAACGATGGCGTCCAATCCCTGCCCAGGACAAGCCGGAGGGATTCCCAAGATAACGGCGTCAGACTTCAAACCCGTTGACTGCATTTTGGAATATGCAGCCCCGAAGGGATCAGTACGGTAAAGTATTGACAAGATATGCAGTACTAGTAAGTATGCCAAACACTTCACGAGCTATCAATACTTTGAATTCTGGGATAAAGGGTTAGTGGTTGAAGCGGCAAGCAACACTAACAACTTATAGAGACATGCTAAAACTTCCGTCCATTAGAAAGGGATGAGAGAGCGCATCAAAACCAACTACAACTACAAACCAAGAATAATACCCATCCAGGGTTAACCCCCCTCAACCGAATGTAAGGAGGTAACCCGAGAAAAACTCAAACATGTTGAAATAGTACTTCCGTTATTGCGCAGGTTAACAAATATCATTAGGTGTAAATTATGCCAAGGAATGCCTCCAATTAAGTTGTGGATGCGCGCCTCGGGTTTGAAGGTTGCCAATAGTGGAAGGTGAACTAGGCCTTTGTGGAGGGGTTCATCGGAGAACAGGGTGAGGCCTTTGTGGTGTTGCGTAGGCCTTTGTGGCAAGCTCACACCCCTCCAATGAGACGTACTCCCCTTGTGGGAGGAACTCGGGAATACATCATCGTATCCGTGTGCCTCGGTTATTTCTATACCCGAGCTTTCTACTTATTCAATTTACATTGTGATAGCCTTCGTGCTTGAAGTTATATATCTTGCTATCACCTTGTTACTTGTCTTGCTTAGCATAAGTTGTTGGTGCACCTAGTTGACCCTAGAATATTTAGGTTGTGTGCTTGTTAATTTAAACACCTAGTTTATTTCCGCATTTAGCAAGCCTTAACCGGAAAAGTTTTAATCGCCTATTCACCCCCCCCCCTCTAGGCGACGTCGTTGTCCGTTCAGTAAGTATGCCAAACACTTCACGAGCTATCAATACTTTGAATTCCGGGAGAAAGGGTTAGTGGTTGAAGCGGCAAGCATCACTAACTTATATAGACACGCTAAAACTTTCATCTATTAGAAAGGTATGAGAGAGTGCATCAAAACCAACTACAACTACTCACCAAGAACAATACCCATCCAGGGTTAACCCCCCCTCAACCGAATGCCAGGAGGTAACCCGAGAAAACTCACACATGTTGAAATAGTACTTTCCTTATCGCACAGGTTAACAAATATCATTAGGTGTAAATTATCTGACTCTTGTTAGCCAGCACTTTCTCCAAGATCGTCACATAAGCTCAAACCATACGCCTTCTCGAAAAGATTTATGCCTGCAGGGATGCACTACTCTAGCCACACGCACAAAACTGTCGAGAGACTGTCGGCACAACACTTCACCTCACCACAAACAAGTCTAGGGAGCCACCTAGCGAGGTTGGAACCGCTTCGAGAGTCCGGCCGATGCTTCGAAGCGGACCGAGCCATTTGCAACTACGCGCGAAGCGGATCAAAACTGACCGGAACTGTCCGATTCACGTCATACCATGAAAACCTATATAATTGTGCGCAAATTGGTAACATACCATCATCATCCTCAACGTCATTGCCATCATACCTGCATAATTGGTGATGTGCGTACCCAAATGGAAATCCCGAACTAAGTTGTGGCATCCTGGACAAGAGTGTAGCGGGGCTAATAGGTTGCGGGGAGTCCCATTACCTCCCACGGATGGTAAACAGAAAATACAGTACGTCACAAGCCAACTAGATTTCACAAGAGCGGCTCCCATGTGAAGGACGCAACTGGTGTAGAAGGTCGTCCTTCTTTCTCTTTTGTTTACACAATTATGCTTTACTGATAAACCAGGGGAAAAAATAGTGAAGAGAATTTGTGTGTATTAATTTGGGGCTGGGCACCCCGCTGTCAGCTCTTCTATCAATTGGATAAGCGGATGAAGCCACTAGTCCAGGGTGTAAAATCCAATCAACAAATAAGATAAAGATTCTCTATTTACGTCCGCATGAGCAAAAAACAGAAACACAGAGCAGGAGTAATTTTGAAGGTTTTTAAATGTAACACATGAGCAATTTACTTGGAGTGGGTTAATTACAACATGTAGTTAGGTATGGTGGACACAATGGGAAAACTTTAGTTTTGGGGAGTTGGATTGCAAAAGACTGTGAGCGACAAATCAAGAGAGCATAAGAGCCATAATCATGCATAGCGACATAAACATCATTAATCAAAGCTTAAGTGGTACCACAAGTTCAAAAACTAAATGATCATAGAGGCTATTAGTGACTGGTTCATAGTCATAAACATGGTGTGAGCATGCGCCAAGTCAACCAAATAAAACATTCAAAGAACAACTCATGATTCTTTCAATGGCACATTAAAAACTCTCAGCTATTTGAGGCTAATAATGATACTGAATAACTACAAGGTTTTATAACTAAAATGACATCTAGCATGATATGAAAAGGTCTAGCCACAGTCTATACAAGTTTCTACCTGCACCGTTAAAAATTCTACTTGAAGCAGCAATTTCGTTTCCCAATAGGCACCATACAAATCATGATTTAACAAAAATTATCTACATGATACAACAAGAAAACATGAGAGTACTCACATAACACTACTAAAACTAACATCTCTGAATAAGAGATGCAATGAAAACAAGAGCTGAACAGGAATTTTTGCAGTAACTAGAAGAAAAACTAAGAATACTAGCATAGCAAGTATTCAAATGAAAAAGCGGAGCGTGTCTCTCTCCCAAACAAGGATTCTAGGTCCAATGATATTATGCAGCAAGGAGGACAAAAGAAAACAAAGGAAAACAAAAGAAAAACAAACAGACGCTCCAAGTAAACTTCATATGGTGTGACCGAATAAAAATAGTGACCTGATAGATAGTTGATGAAGAAGGGTATGCCTTGGGCATCCCCGTCTTGTAAAAATATGCTTGGATGAACCACAGGGGCATCCCCAAGCTTTGACCTTGCACTCTTCTTGATCACATCTATCACATCGTCTCTTGACACTTGAAAACTACCTTCACACCATACTCAAACAGTAATTTGCATTAGAGGGTTAGTGCAACAATAGAAAATTCATGGGTTCTGTATGGCACAAGTGTTATTGATACTTTCAAACATTAGCTACAGACACTGATGTTTCATGAATCAAATAAATCCACTTGACACCGCAAAAGAGCCAATGTAAGAAAAATGGCAGAATCTGTCAAAACCAGAACAACCTGTAAAGAGCAAAAATTTCGAGGCACTTACGTTGCTCAAATAGGAAAAAACTAAAGAACAAAAAAGTTGCGGAATTAGCCAAGGAATAATAAAAAAAATTCAGGTCATTCTGATCTTCCTGGATGTTTCACGATTTTTACGGTGGATAGCAGAATTCTGTTTTCTGCGCAGAAATCCGAAAACCAACTCCAACTCTCGTCAGAAACTTTACTTGGAACTACTAAAACATGAAAAGAAAGATACAAAGGAGTTTATACATAAGTATACAACCCCTTGAATCAAATAAAACATACAAAAGCAAAGCAAAAATAAAACCATGGGTTACCTCCCAAGAAGTGCTTTTCTTTAACGCCTTTTAGCTAGGCCCAGAAAAATGGAATCAAGTATTTTCAAGTGAAGAAGCATCCAAATTGTAACTTGTTCGAATTAATGAATCAAAAGTCAACTTCATTATATTTCTAGGAAAGTGTTCCATACATTTCTTGAGTTGGAACTGAAAGTTAATATTCCCCTCTTTCATATCAATAATAGCACCAACAGTTCTAAGAAAAGGTCTTCCCAAAACAATTGGACAAGAAGCATTGCATTCAATATCCAAGACAACAAAATCAAAAGGGAAAATATTATTATTAACCATGATAAGAACATCATCAACCCTCCCCAAAGGTTTCTTTCTAACATTATCAATAAGACAAATATCCAAATAACAAGGTTCCAATGGTGGTAAATCAAGAATATCATAAAGTTTCTTGGGCATAACAGAGATACTAGCACCAAGATCGCATACAACATTTCAATAAAAATCATTCACTTTCATTTTAATAATAGGTTCCCAACCATCACCTAGCTTCTTAGGGATAGAGGCTTCACATCTTAATTCATCCTCTCTAATTTTCATGAGTTCATTTGTAATATGTTTTGTGAAAACCATATTCATAGCACTAGCATTAGGACAACTAGCAAGATTTTGTAAGAACTTATTAACTTCATTTATGTTGCAATAATCAAATTTAAGATAATTTTTAGCAAAGGTAATGGGAATATTGTCTCCTATGTTTCTAAAAATTTCAGCACTTTCATCACAAACATTTTAAGCAGTTTCAGGCAATTTTGCATTTTTAATAGCAGAAGTGGGAGTGTTTCCAACACCAATTAATTTACCATTGATAGTAGAAGGTTTTCTAGCATGAGAAGCTTCAATTTTACTAGTGGTGGAAATGGTGCAAACATTAGCTATATTATTCTTTCTTCCTATTTCATCTTCTTTTTCCCATCTAGCATGCAATTCAGGTAACATTCTAACATTATCATCAATTCGAATTTGGATGGAATTTAAAGTTTTACTTTCCTTAACATCATGAGGCATAACCTTTACTTTCAGAAAATCAGCATCAACAACAAGCCTATCAATTTTAGAAGCAATAACATCAATTTTGCCAAAAATTTCCTCAACAGATTTATTGAAAGCAGTTTGTGTACTAATAAAATTCTTAGGCATGTTCTCAAGATCAGAGGGTACACTTTTGTTGATGTTATAGGAGTTACCATAAGCATTGCTATTATTAGGAGGATGTGGCCTATAATTGTTGCTACCAAAATTATTTCTATAAGAATTGTTGTTGAAATTATTATTTTTAATGAAGTTCACATCAACATGCTCTTCTTGAGACCCCAAAGAGGCTAAGGGAACATTATTTGGATCAATAGGAGGATGGTCATTCACAAGCATAGACATTATAGCATCAAGTCTATCACTCAAAGAGGAGGTTTCTTCAACAGAATTTACCTTCTTACCAGTTGTAGCTCTCTCAGTATGCCATCCAGAATAATTTACCATCATATTGTAACATCCCAAGTATGAAAACAACCCCTAGAATGTTTGTTTCTTGCTTTATTATTGTTTTGCATCATGGCATCTTAATCATTGCATTTGTTTTCATTTTGTTCCAATCTGTTTTCCTTTGTTTTCACAATTGAAATTCAAACAATTTTCAAATGTTTTCTTTCATACTTGCTCTGTTACAATTTTCCAAATAAAAAGTTCAAATAAAACATTCAATTGTTTCCATTAAACCATAAGGTTCAAACTATTTAAAATTATGGCTTTTAATAATTCACTTAATCCAAATTCTATTCAAATTCAATTACAAACAGCAACCATTTTGAAATTATGAAAGTTGCAAAACAAATCAATCACTTGTTTCACAATAAATTTGAATTTAAAACTTCTAAGTTGCTTAAGTCAAAATTATTCAATTAATATTAATTTCATTCAAATTTCAAACAAATTGCAAACAGCACTTAAATTCAAACCATTTTGTAAAACAAAAGTTGCACTTTGTGCTGTTGCAATAATTAAGCAATACCAAAATTTATCCCTAAATTTTCTACCCCAAAAACTATCTTCTTTTCTTCCTATTTCTTTTCAGCAAAAAAAATGGAAACAGAACAGTTAAAAACAAAAAAAAATAGCAGAGAGGGGGAGAGGCAGGCCAATGGGCAGGCCCAGCCCACCAAACTGGCCTGGTACCCCTTCGATCCCCCTCGCTCATCTCTTTCAGGTACGGCAGCCGATCCGGCTGTCCACGTCGCCGTACGGCGCGCAGAGACGGCCAGCAGCTCTCGCCCTCGCCCTATAAACCTACCCCCGAGTTTCCCTGCTAGCCCTAGACCCCCTACACCTCTTTCTCCCTCGCGCAGCGCCGCCGTATCCTCTCTCTGCCACGATCCTCTCCTCTCTGAACCTCACCGCAACCGAGCCCACCTCTGAATCCGTGATGAACGCCGGCGACCTGCTCCTCCTCCCCTCGTGCTAACCACGGGAACGGTTTCCCCGCTGTTTTCGCTCCGACATCGACACCTCCACGAGGGCTGGGAACGCCTACATCTCCGCCGCCGTCCTCGCAGCTGTCGCCGTCGTCCACCTCGCCGTCGAGCCGCTGCCTCCTCTACAGCGACAGTGAGCACGCCATCCTCCCCCTCCTGTTCCTTCTCTGCTGCACACCGCGCGCACACAACCACACGCAGCACCACGAGCCCACGCATCCAACCACCGCGAGCATCTGCGGCTAGCCGCCGGCGACTGCTTCCTGTCGTGGTTCAGTAACTGAAACCAAAATTCAGTTCGTCAGTCTATTTCGCTAGCTGAACCTCAAACCCAAACGTGCACCCTTACTGACAAGAAACAATCGCAGCGCAGTGGTAGCGCAACAGCGAGCGCGCGCAGGAGGCCAGGGTTCGAGCCCTGCCCTTGCGGAATAAAATCCCCACCTTTTTGCGAGGAACACTGACAGGAGGGCCCCCCCTGTCAGCTGCTGTGCACCACGCGGGCCACCGTGGCCCAGGGGCCCCTCTGTCAGTGGCTGGAGCTAGCCACTGCGGGGTGTAAAATGTTTTTCTGCCCAGCTTTTTTTTATTTAAGTCCTTTTCATTTACAGTTTAGTCCCTGCAATTAAAATGCTAATAACTTTTAATTTCCAAATCCAAATAATGCAAATGAAATATGTTTCCTGTACCAAATTAAATCCTCTACCTGTTTAAAACATTTGTATTCTGTTTTGAACAATTCAAATGCACTCAAATTTCAAATTCAAACAAATCATTTTAAATTTGATTAAATGCATAACTAATTCAAACTAAGTTCAAATAACACAAATAAAATATGTTTTCCATGCCACTTTAATCCACCTTTTCAAATATAAATTTTGTTTCATGTTTTGAATAATTAAAATTGGTTAAATAATTTAAACCTTGTTTAAATCATTTAACTTTGCTAAATTCATAACTTGCTCAAATTAAATTATCTTTGAACATATAAAATATGTTTTCAAACCAGAAAAGTATAAACTTTTCAAATATGAATTTGAATTAATGTTTTGAACAAATAAAAGTTCAAATAAATTCATACTTGAATTAAATTCAATTAAAACTTGTTTAAGTCATAAGTAATTCATTCTAATTCCTTTTTCAATAATTGAAACATGTATTCCACCTAAAATTTTGTGTTCTTTTCAAATATGAACTTTGTTATCTATTTTGGACAATTTAAATTGGTGAAAACAACAAATGCTTGTGTAACAACTTTAAGAAACCAAAATTTCATAACTTAATAAATAAAATTCCAAACTTGGTAAACCTTATTTCAAAATTGTTTTCTTTTTGTTATTTTTCTGTTTTCCTCATCCATGCATCATACTAATCCACTTTCACCTGTTGATTAGTTGTAAAACAATTATTCCAACCTTAATTCATGGGCTTTCCATATGCAATCCCAAATTGCATGTGGGTCCATTTAATTATGTTATGTTACCATGTCAACTATCTTATCTTTGATGCATCAATTAAATTGACATGCATCATCCCATGATTGTGCATTATGCCATGTTATTGATTGTTTGTCTCTCTGCGTTGTTTGTTTGCTCCTTCTCGAATAGACGACGACGTTGAGACAGACGAGGTTTACGACACTACTCCTGAGGATCTAGCTCAGTACCACGCTGCTGAGTTTGCAGGCAAGTATTCACTCACATGAACCATTGTGTTCCTTTCAACATTGGATACCGATACTTTCCGTTGTCTATTCTGCTAGCCCTATGAATCGTTGCTTCTGTTCGATCCTATCACATGTTATCCTTTAACCCTGATATAGCCTCACCTCCACACCTATAACCCCTTTGCTTGTTGCCCGTGTCTTACTAGCATGCTTAGGGTTGTTTCTGCTCGAGTCTGTTACCCGTTACTTTCTGTTACTATATTTTTTTCTATTATGTTCTGGGGCTCGATGTTAAACAACAACCTGTTAATTTTTGAGGTAATGCTAAATTAATGATAAGGCACCAGCAGGAGGCCCGGCGTGGTTATGAGGCCTGCTAGTGTCGACCCTAATTAGGAAAAGGGTCTTGTCTACTGATCCATGATGAGCGCACTATCCGCATGTGGGAAGCGTGTATGGGCGCCCCCCTCAATTTGATTCGATTCGCATCTCGTCCAAATCTCCACACTTAGTTCGGGCTTTCCATTTGATGCACTCATATGCAGGTACGAACCCGAGGCCAGGGTGGAACTTTTGTAGTCGGCATTTAGGGCGGCGTGGTCTTAGAGTGCTATGAGGGTCCCCCTTTTCTTCGTTGGGGCTCGATTAGCCGCGCACGCACAGCACGTGGTTCTTTGGGCTTGATGCGAAGAAGAGTTGAGTTGTGTTGAGTGCCCCGCTTGGTGGAAGGCATTCCATCTGGCGGGTTATTCTTACGTGTACGGCCAAATTGGTGCACCCCTGCAGGGATAAATCTTCTCGAGAAGCCGTGTTTTCCGCGGTTATGGTTGACTTGGTGAAAGTACTGGCTAACAAGTACTCAGAACAACTTACACCTAACTAATGTTAACTCGACTAGTAATAGTCTTATCGACACAATAACTTGACCCATCATTAATCCAACTGTGTGAGTTATACTCGGGTTGCCTCTTTGGATAAGGGGCGAGATCCAGGATGGGTTTGTTTGGAGTTAGTTGTTAGTTGGTTACGATACGCTGTCTTATCTCCTTTCTGTTAGCCGGAAGATGTAGAATGTTCTGTAGTTGGTTAGTGCAGTCAGCTGCCGTCTCTTTTGTATCTCCCTTTCTTCCGTTGAACCCAAAGCATCTGTACTTGATGTTGTGGGGTACACTTTGGTGAACTGTGAGTCTTGCTTGCCAGTACTGACCCATTTGGGGCTGTGGTTTCCGCAGACTACGCTTACGAGGATCCCCGTGATGGCTACTACGTGGAGTTTGACGAGGCTGCTGACGAGTATATAGCGGACCCGAGCAGGATCCGAGGCATCGTGGATGGGCTCCGTCTTTTCGTTTCCGGCCTCTTAGGGCTATTTGGATCTTGTCTGTACTCAGACATTTTGGATGCTTCCGCTGTGTTGTAATGATGATATGTTGGGACATGTGTCCTCTGGATGATTGTATTTGCTATCTCTGCTCTAGTGAGAGCTATTTGCAACTTATTTCAATCTTTTGTGTCTTAGAGATATGTTGTGATATCAGTTGTTCTAATGCCGTTGACGTACCGTGTGTGTATGTTATGAAGTACGTCAACGGAAGTGTCCTGATTTCTATGGGATGGTTTGCGCAGACGATGGATAGTAGAGAATGGTTGTCACACGTTTACGTGTTGGCCTGCTCATATTGAGATGCGGGTGCCGGTATGCCCCGTAAGCCATGTGTTCTACTATTTAGCGGACTGTGAGTATCCTCTAGAAGTCCGGGTGCGACACATATTATCAAGAAGCTTTGTTGTTGCCCCCAAGGTCATGGACATAAAGGTTCCTCCAACAGCTGAATCCAAAAGGTTTCTTGAAGAAAAATTCAGTCCTGCATAAAAGGTTTGGATAATCATCCAAGTAGTTAGTCCATGAGTGGGACAATTCTTCACTAAAGATTTCATTCTTTCCCAAGCTTTAGCAGCGTGATCATTATCAAGTTGCTTAAAATTCATAATGCTACTTCTTAAATAAATAATCTTAGCAGGAGGATAATATTTTCCAATGAAAGCATCTTTACACTTAGTCCAAGAATCAGTACTATTTCTAGGCAAACATAGAAACCATTCTTTAGATCTTCTTCTCAAAGAGAAAGGAAACAATTTCAGTTTAATAATATCTCCATCTACATCTTTATATTTTTGCATCTCACATAGTTCAACAAAATTATTAAGATGGGCAGCAGCATCATCAGTACTAACACCATAAAATTGCTCTCTCATAACAAGGTTTAACAAAGAAGGCTTAATCTCATAAAAACAATCAGTTGGAGCAGGTGGAGAAATAGGTGTGCTAATGAAATCACTGTTGTTCGTGCTAGTAAAGTAACACAACTTAGTGTTATCAGGAGTAGTCATTTTAACAAGATTAAAAACAGGAATAAAACTATAGCTAGAATAAGAACTATTTTTTTTGTGTTTTTGATAAAGAGAAGCAAACAACACAAAATAAAATAAAATAAGCAAAACAAAACAAAGTAAAGAGATTGGAAGTGAGAAACTCCCCTTGCATAAATTCTCTTCCTCCCTGGCAACAGCGCCAGAAATTAGCTTGATGCGCGTGATACACACGTTCGTTAGGAGACCCCAAGTAGAAGGTATGAAGAGCACAGTAGCAAGTTTCCCTTAGAAAGAAACCAAGGTTGAATCGACCAGTAGGAGGAAGGAGTAACTTCAGAAGGTTGAAGCATCTGAGATGGCAGGGCGCACTACCGGTTCAGAAGCAACATGGAGCCTACACAACACAATCAAATCACTTTGCCCCAACGAAGCAGTGCGTTTGTCAATCTCACCGGTTTTGCTAAACACAAAGAGGTTATACGTATGGTGTTGAAAACAGTAGGAGAACAGTATGAAAGCAGTAGGTGTTTATCAGTATGAGGAAAAAGGACCGAGGTCCATAATTCACTAGTGGTGTCTCTCCGTGAAAGATAAATAACATGTGTGGTGAACAAATTACAGCTGGGCAATTGACAGAAATGAAGGCTGCACCGTAGTGCATATGCAAGACATAAAGATTAGTATGTGATTCATGCGGGCATTACAACAAAATACATAGACCGTTATCCAACTGCATCTATGACTAATAATCCACCCTCCGAATGTCATCCGAGCAAACATTGGGTATTATGTTGCAAGCAACAGTTAATTGCATTAAGCAAAGTGTGTAATGTAAACAATAACATCATCCTTCGACAAAGCATTGTTGTTTTGTCCCTAATGGCAACAACACATCCTCCATCTGTCACGTTTCTGTCACTCGAGCACATATGCAAAGGAGGCATGAACCCACTATCGAGCATAAATACTCCCTCTTGGAGTTACTAGCATCTACTTGGCCAGAGCATCTACTAAAAAATGAGATCTTGCAATATCATAAATAACATATGCATGAACATAACATGATAGATTGATAATCAGAAGACATAGCATTCAACATTCATCAGATCTTGATCATGTTAGGCAGCTCACAAGATCTAAACATGAGGTACAAAGTGGAGAGAACAACCATCTAGCTACTGCTATGGACCCGTAGTCCAGGGATAAACTACTCACGCATCACTTCTGAGGAGGGCATGGTGGTGTCGACCCCTCCGGTGATGAATTTCCCTCCCGGCAGGGTGCCGGGAGAGCTTGAGAACCCTCCCGATCTCGGGATGATGATGATGATGATGATGATGATGGCTGTCGAGACATCGTAGTAGAATTCATAGACAGGGATGCCATGAGACTACTGATAGAGATGTGGGGGGACGTGATTGTGCGAAGGACAATGACACAGGGTTTTTACCCAGGTTCGGTACGACGCAGTAATGCGGTGTTCCTACTCCTGCAATCTCACTATTCAGGGCTAAAGCCTGTGTATACAGAGTACAATGTGAGGTTCTATTAGCTTCTCGTCAAGGATCAACCTCTCGGCGAGTTGGCCAGTAGCTTCTTGTCTATCTATCTTATCTCTCGTCCGGCTTTATATAATAGCCGGATTAGGGCATACAGAATAGGAAACCTAGAAGACTACGGTAACTATTAACTTGGAAAGTAAGGAATCCACCTTCTACCCCAAGCCAGATCACATGGGCCGCGATCCGGGTTCTTCTAGAATCCGGCTTCTGTGCGTCAGCTTATTGGGCCGCCCAATGGACCGTAATCCACTACCACTTGGGCCACCCAGGTAATCCGGCACTTTGGATTGCCATCCGATATACCCCTATTCGGTATATATCCGACAGTAGCCCCCAAGAAGGACTAAGACTCTGAATCACCGTCTTTCGCCAAATGCCTATTTTTCGAGAAATATCGGCCTGCAGTCTTGATTCTTCTTTTTCTCCTCAAAGTATGTTTTAACGCAAAACTCGGAATCCAGAAAATCTGGCTTTTCTCACACAATCCTTCGTGAAGAAGGAACTTCCTACGTCAGCGCTTTAATCATGCTGACGTAAGGGACGTTTGGGTTTCAGCGGGAAACCCAGAAACATATCTCTGACAGATTCTCGCGGGAAACGAGGCGATAGTAATAATCACTCGTCGTTTCATTTCCCGGAATTTCCAGCGAGTGACACGCGTTGATCATCCAACGGTCAAAAGAGCCGTTAGCACGCATCGTGACGGGATTCCGGCTATAAATAGCCGCCTCCGCCCTCCGAGGAAACCTTCCGCTCTCACTCCGCAACGCCATTACCGGCGCTCAAGTTCTCGCAGAGCACTTCCCGAGCGCACGAACGCACCCGAGACCTCACCGGAGCTACCGCCGCTTGAACACCGCCGCTGTTCCCCAAGAAAACTGGGGAGCTGAGGCTGTCCAGACCCTGCCGCCTGATCTTCCAGGATCAAGCGGCGCATCGCAAAGCTCGTCGCTTCTGATCCGCCTCTAACCGGCATGGACACAGTCCTTTGCTGGCTAGATAGGCGGATCCAGCCCTTGGCTAACCACGGTGCTCGCCTTCTCTGCGAGTACACGGGAACCGCCGACGAAATGCGGACAACCAGCAAGGTTTGGTCGTGAAGGATTTGCGAAAACGCGCAAATCAATTGGTCGCATCCCGCGACCAATATGAAGAAAGCCAGCCAATGTACACGGCCGAGAATCCGGCTCCCAAGGTACAATTATTCGACTTTTGGGGTTTAAATCATTTTCTTTTACTCGGTTTTCGTGTTTTTATCTCAGCTTTTACCTTCTTAACAGATTGCCGAACTTCCTGAGTCGGAACTTGCTTCCGATGCCGAGCTGGAGGCATTGCGTGCCACCTTTGCCGGTGGGCGTAAGCGCAAGAAGATTTCCGCTTCCCAGGAAGTCATTGATCTTGACGGGGTCCCCGTCGTCACCTCCAGGTTCGAACATCTGGGTTGTTTTATTTTGTCGGATTTTTCTTCCTTTATCTCGGAGTTTAACTTTCCGGCTTTTCTCCTTTTTAGCCTGCCTCCCTCCACTCTGAAGCCGAAAAAGCTGAAGAGGCACAAGGCTGTGGCCAGTAGAGGCCCACATCCTTCTCCCGCTACCGCTCCAGATACACCGATCGCAGCAACAGAAGAGCATGCTGCAGCCCCCAACACCAAATCCCTGCACACCAGCCAGCCCATTGTGCCGGAAACGGACACGGGGGAAGGGCGGTCCCTGAGGTGGGAGGTCCTTCTCGGATAACTGAAGAGGAGATTCCCACCTTTGATAAAGATTTCAAGAATATCAGCGATGGCCTTAGCGCGTCCGGGACTCTTTTTGCTGAGTACGCAAAAGAGTTCACCGAAAACTTGGCAGGTTTATAGCGGATAAGCCAGGTATTATCTCTAGCCCCCAAGCAATAAGTCAAAATGTCTACTTTTTACTTAGTGCTTTCATAATCATGCTTGTTTATAACTTAAACACGATGTTTCACTTCTGTGTTTCAGCAAAACTCTGAAACCATAAACCTGGAAGTTTTCAACAAGCTTACCGTCAAGAATAAGGAGGTTAGAAACCTTCTATCTATTCTTGACGTTAAGGAAGCGGAGCTAGCATCATCTCAGCTATGGCTAGATGAAACAACATGTATGTTTTAATTCTCTGTACTCTCTTTGTCCAGAGTTTTTTCTAAGTACTTTTCCGAGTTTTCTTAACCCAGAATTTTGTTCCTTGCTTTCCAGCTGCTTTGGCGAAAGCCAAGCAAATTGTTGAAGATGCCGGCAACACCGTGAATATCTGCCGGGAGAACTTGGACCTTCATAAGGAACTTATGAAGGTTCAGAACGATCTGGAGGCCAGCAATCTGGCTCTTGGGATTGCTCAATCCAAGGCCTCCCAACAAGCCGACAAGGAAAAGGCCACTATCCATGATTTGGAAAACGCCTTGAACCTGCGCCTGGAGGAAGGCTCCGAGATGGACAAGATCCTCGGTAAGTTATCAACCTTTACCGTATTTTTCATTTCTTAACTTATTTATCTGCATTTTCACTAACCCTTCGGTTATTTGTCTGAAAAAACAGGAGATGACCCAGATCTTACTCGGATTCAAAAAATCCGAGCTTTTGGGAAGGTATTCACTGCGATCAGAGCTGCAGGCATGTAGCTGGTCAACAAGTACCTTCCCGCAAGAACTGGGGAATTCTCGGAAGTTGAGAAACTTCCGGAAGCTATCCTGGAGGTGGCGGAATCCAAGGAATCCACCTTGCGCTCCGCAGCACGGGGTGGTGCACGCATGGCTTTAGGCCTTATGCGTATGCATTACCCTAGTGCCAAATCTTGGCGCGTGGCGTCCGGTATCCCCCTTGGATATTCAAAGACCCATCGGACCACCATCTTTGATGAAATCAAGGGTCACTCCACCAAGATCGCCTCTATGGTGAACATCTCCATCACCTATCCAGAAGAGGAGATTCCAGAAGCCCCCGAGAATGACAGCAGTGAAGAAGACTCGGATGCCTGAAGGATTCTCCTTAACCTGGATGGTTGAAGTAGGAAATAGGAGCATTACTGCACTTTACAATGTAATTTATATTGTAATTCTTCTATTCTTTTGTATGAACAAGTACTCCACCTTTTGCAGTTTAATTTTTATGAAATCCTTTGCAAGTTTTCTGGGTTTTATATTCCTTTATCTTCTAAGTTCTCTGGTTTATGTACTTTGAATTTCCTTAGTGTTTGAAATGGCTCAGTAGTATTTTAATCTTCATGCCAAGTTACTGGGTACAACCAATCAGTTTAAACTCAGAAACATGGATCATACTAAAGGCATTTTTACTTACTAGCTCCAGTGACCCGGCACATAAACAATGAGATAATGCTTAGAGAATAGTAAGGAATTTTTTGAATGAAGCTCGGGCACGCAGGCACAATCCGAGTTTCCTTTAACCTTTAGTAGGCTGAAAATCATTCAGTTTTTAAACGCCGAGCACGCAGGCACAATTCGGGTTAACATTGAGTATTTTGTAAGATCATTGGGAAATAGATAAGGCGGAATCATGCTTTGTACTATAATAAACTTGTAAAAACATGACTGTAAGGATTCCGACAACTTTATTTCATGATCTTAAAGATGTTTACATAGAAATTGAACTAAGTATAGAAGGGACGTAACTGCTGGATACTCCAGGGCCTCTTTGTCTCTCCTAGTTCAGCATCTATCTTTCTCTTTATTTTGCGATTCGGTTTGTCAGGATGATCCTCCGTATCCCGAATATCTACAAGGTAGTATGATCCATTTTTCATAGCTTTGCTAATGACGAATGGTCCTTCCCATACTGGGGCCAATTTGTGCTTTCTTTGCTGCATCAATCTTAGCACTAGGTCACCTTCTTTAAAAGAACGATGCCTGATTTTCCGACTATGGTAGCGTCGTAAACCTTGCTGATAAATGGCGGATCTTTGAAGCACAAGTTCTCGTTCCTCTTCTAAGAGATCGACGACATCCTTTCGTGCTTTTTCGGCATCCGAGTCGTCGAAATCCTGCACTCTTGGGCTATCGTGGATCATGTCCGTTGGAAGAATTGCTTCCGCACCATAAACTAGAAAAAACGGGGTTTGCCCTGTTGACCGGTTTGGTGTTGTTCGAATACTCCAAAGCACGGAAGGTAGCTCTTCTACCCATGCTCCAGCTGCTCTATGAAGAGGAGATTCGAGTCTTGGGCGTATTCCTTGTAAGATTGAACTATTCATTCGTTCAACCTGCCCGTTGGATTGCGGGTGTGCCACAGATGCGAGATCTAGGCGAATTCCCGCTTGTCGGTAATATTTTGCCAACTCCCCAATGGAGAAATTTTTCCCGTTGTTGGTTATTATGCTGTGTGGAACGCCGTATCTCATGACTATGTCAATGATGAAATTTCTGGCAGTTACTCCGTCAAGCTTTTTGATGGGTTTAGCCTCCACCCACTTGGTATATTTGTCCACAGCTACGAGTAGATGTGTGAGTCCACCTCGTGCAGTTTTGAATGGTCCCATCATATCTAGCCCCCAGACCGCAAATGGCCATGTAATGGGGATAGTTTTGAGTGCTTGGGCTGGCATATTGGTCTGCTTGGCGTAATACTGACATCCTGCACACGTATTTACTATGTGCTCAGCATCTGTCTTGGCTGTTAGCCAGAAAAACCCGGCGCGGAATGCTTTTTTGACTATGCTTTTTGATTGAGCATGATGTCCGCAATCCCCGGCATGGATTTCTTGCAGGATTTCTCGTCCTTCTTCTGGTGAAATACATCGCAGAAAAATTCCGGAAGTACTGCGTTTAGACAGGCAATTGTTAATTACCGTGTATCCTTTGCATCGACACTGGATCTGTCTTTGCAAGACTTCATCTGCTCCTTCCGGGTACTTCTGATCAACTAAGAAGTTTAGATATGGGATTGTCCAATCCGGGTTAACGAGCATGATTTCAATTGACTCGGAAGCAAGAGGATAATCAACATCTCCACCTTTTATAGATGGTTCGTACAAATGTTGGACGAATACACCCGGTTGTAGGATTTTACCCTTTCTAATCCCATGCGGGCTAATGCATCCACGTTCCAATTTTCCTCCCTTTTAACATGGAGCACTTCGAATCCAAAGAAACAGATGGCAAACTCGTCCACCGTTCTCCGGTATTCGGCCATTATAGGGCTTTTTGCATCCCAAGTTTGGTTGAGTTGGTGCTGTACCAAATCTGAGTCGCCATAGCACAAAATACGCTTGACACCTATTTACTTTGCAATATGCAAGCCATGAAGCATAGCTTCGTATTCTGCCACATTGTTACTGGCGTTGAAGTGTATTTGTAATACATACTCCATTGTGTCTCCTTTAGGGGATTTTAAAACTACACCAGCTCCACCGCCCTCCTTCATCTTGGATCCGTCAAAGTGCATGATCCAGTACTCGGACTCTGGCATCGGTGTTTTTTCCATTTCTTCCGTCCAGTCGGCGACAAAATCTGCCAAAACCTGGGATTTTATTGCCGTCCTGGGCTGATACTTAATGTCGAATGCTGCTAGCTCGATGCCCCATTTGGCCACTCGGCCAGTCGCCTCCGCATTGTTTATTATATCCCCTAGTGGTGCTTTGCATACCACTGTTATGGAATCTCCTTGGCCGTAATGGCGAAGTTTCCTCGATGCGAATAATACGCCATATGCCAGTTTTTGATAGTGTGGGTACCTTTGTTTGGACTCGGAGAAAACTTCACTTACATAATATAACGGATGTTGGTCTGGTATGCTCTGTTCGTCTTTCTTCCTTTCCACAACAATTACTGCACTAATAACCCGGTTTGTAGCCGTGAGGTACAATAACATAGGTTCTTCGTCTTTTGGGGATGCCAAAATCGGAGCTTTCATCAAAGTTTCCTTCAACTGGGTTAATGCTGCATCTGCCTCCTCTGTCCACTCGAATTTGTCGGATTCTTTTAACAACTTGTACAGTGGTAAGGCTTTATCCCCTAGCCGGCTAATAAACCTGCTGACGGCTGCAGCGGAACCCGTCAATCTTTGCATATCTTTTACACACGTAGGCTTGGAGATGTTTAAGATTGCTTTGATCTTTTCTGGGTTTACTTCTATTCCTCTGTGAGAAACGATGAAACCCATAAGTTTTCCTGAGGGAACCCCGAATACGCACTTAATGGGTTTAACTTCATTTTGTAAGTACGCAAATTTTCGAAGGTTTCTCGCAAATCCTCAAGGAGTGTTTCTTTTTCCTTGGTAACGACAGCAATGTCGTCCATCTAAACGTGGACATTTTTGCCAATATGACTATGCAAACATCGTTGCATGCAACGCTGGTAGGTTGCACCTGCGTTCTTCAGGCCAAATGGCATGATTATGTAATAGTACGTCCCATATGGGGTTATGAATGAAGTTTTGATTTGATCTTCCTTGTTCATGCGTATTTGATGATACCCGGAATATGCATCCAAATAGCATAAAAGCTCAGAGCCTGCGGTGGCGTCTATTATTTGATCGATTCGCGGTAACGCGAACCTATCTTTTGGGCATAGTTTGTTCAAGCCGGTGTATTCTATACACATCCTATGGGAAGTAGTATCTTTCTTCGGGACTAATACTGGATTTGCTAACCATTCAGTATGTATAACTTCCCGGATAAAATCTGCTTCCAAAAGCCGGATAATCTCCTTGCCAATAGCCTTCCGTCTTCTTCCGTCAAATCGACGGAGACCTTGCTTGACGGGTTTGGATCCTGGGATCACCTTGAGTTGGTGCTCAGCAAGTTCCCTGGGTACGCCTGGCATGTCCGCTGGACACCAAGCAAAAATATCCCAGTTCTCACGGAGGAACTTGATGAGCTCGCTTTCCTATTTGTCGGTCATCCCAGTTCCCACTACGACAAATTTTGTCGGATCTTTGGGATCTAGGATTATCTGTCATGTGTTCTCGGAAGCTTTGAAGCTATCTGATGGCTTCTGTCTTTCTTTTCCTGCCGGCATTTCTGTCGGCGATACCTCTCTGGCTAGCTCTTTCAATTCTTCCTTTGCTATGATTTTCTCAGCGCAGAGGGCGTTTTCTTTTTCCAGCTCGTTTGCCAACTTGAAGTCTCTAAATATGGTGATTACTCCTCCTTTTGGCCCTGGCATCTTCACCTTGTTATAGATATAACATGATCTTGCCATGAATTTGGCGAAAGTTGGACGTCCGAGTATCGCATGATACACGTTTTCGAACGACACTACTTCGAAGGATACTTTTTCATGCCGGAAGTGATCTTTTTCTCCGAAAGTGACATCTAGGGAAATCTCTCCTAGGGATCGTGCTTGTCTGCCAGGGACGATGCCGTGAAAACATATGTTGCTGTGATTGAGCTGGGTCTCGGAAATTTTTAGATGTTTCAGTGTATCCAGGTACATTATGTTAATGCTGGATCCTCCATCCATCAGCACTCTTTTTAGCCTAGTGTTTTGGACAATAGGGCTTACAACAAGAGCTTGCGTGCCGGGTTCAGGGATGTTTCCGGGATGATCAGACTGATCCCAGGTGATTGGTGTGTTTGAATACTTCAAGAATTTCGGGGTTGCCGGAACAACTACGTTTATTTCTCGAAGCGTTCTCTTTGCCACCTTTGCTGAGGGAGTTGCCAGGAAAGTTAGGTTACATTATCGATCAACTCTCTGAAACTTGGGCTCGCCTTTTCGCTGATGTTCCTGGATTTTTTCGTCGGTGTCCGATTCACTGTCTTCTTTCTTAGCTTCTGGCTTTTGCTTGGAAAATTTCCTTTTGGAATTTTTCCCCTTGTTTCCAGATCCTGCACTGCCTTTCATATGCTTGTTCAGCCGGCATTGTGCGTTAGTGTGGGTGGGTTTCCCGAATTGCGAGTGGTGGACGCAGTTTTCCGACTTAATCTTTTCCCACTCTTCCTTGGTATAATTGATTGGTTGCATACTGCGTCCTTTCCACCTGTTCCCCTTTTCACTTCCAAAGGCTATGTTAACCTCTTTGGGCTTTTGTGTTGCATCTGGAGTTCCTTTCTTCTCAGGGCGAGGGTTCTTTTTGGCCTGTATCAGTGTATCGATATTGCCTCATCTTGCCCTGATGTCGTCCTTGGCTGCAGCGTGTTCATTGGCGGTAGTAAGCATAGATCCGAGATCTTTGTGCTTTTTGGAACCAATCATGAACGGTAAACAAGTCCGGGTTTTAGGCCATTGACGAAAGCATGCATTGCTTGGACGTCAGTTACTCCAGAGCAACTATTCTTCATTGTCGTCCATCTTGAGATGAAATCCACGTATGGTTCGTCCTCAAATTGGGTGCAACGGTTTAGCTGGTTGATGCTATTCGGGCGTTTGTAGGTTCCCCGGAAATGCTGAGTAAATACTCGAGCCATATCGTCCCAGCTGTCGACAGTTCTGGAAGGTAATCCATTGATCCGGTCTCTGGCTCCATCCAGTAACATTAGGGGAAGAAACTTTACAGCCTCCAAGTCCGTCCCGTTGTTGATCTGGACGGCTGTATAGTAGTCTGAGAGCCAGGTATCCGGGTTTGTACTACCGGTATATTTTTGGTACGTTGGACCAACTTTGGCAAAGCCAGAGTGAAGGGTTATCCTTCGGATCCTATCTGTGAAACACTTAGGTCCAAAGTATAAATCATCTCTTTCCTCTCTATCCATGTGAGCGGAGTATCTGCCGGCTGAATGGACAAAAGGGGATCTGCTCCTTTCTTTTCCATTGTTGTGTGAACACGCTTTTCCGGGATCCTCTCTATTTCTTCCGAGATCACGCCCCTTTGGATGAGGTGGAGTTCTACTCATGTGTCTTTCCTTATTCCTGGGGGGTGTCCGAGATCTCTCACGCCTGTGAGGTATATCCTGTCTTCCAGCTTTTTCAGCTGGGCGTCTCGGAGGCGGCATTGCTTTGCCGTCATTCCGGTGCTTTTCTTCCCGATCGTGAGGATTAAGTCCACCTTTCGGGAGATGGGATCCGGTCCTAGATGCTTCATCCTTGTTGTCGGGATTTTTCTTATCTTTTCTCGGGTCCGCTTTCTTTTCTTTTGAATTTCTTGAATCTCCAGGTTCTTCCGGTCCAGGTTCTCCAGTGGCGCATGTAGCTGTTTTGCATAGGGCGGAGTCGTCGTGCAACTTCCCTGACCGCTCTTGCCCTCGCTGTTGTTGTTGCAATGCTTTTCCTAGGAAAGCATACACCCCTTGAAGTTTTTCACTGTTGGAGTACATATCGTTGTTGAGGATGGCGAACGCTGCTTCCGCATTTTCTGCTGCGGTTTTGTATATTGGTTCGCCTCTGGCGTCTTTGCCGTTTACCTGCTTTTGCCAAGATGGGTTGTGAAACCTTTCTTTTGGCGTCAGTACTTCCGGTCTTACGATTCCGGGTAACCTTGTAGGTTTAATGCCAGATCTATTCTTCTTCTCGTATTCCTCGATTTCTTCCTTCATGAGCTTGATGTCATCCTGGGTTTTTTGGAGGTGTTCACGAGTTATGAATAGATGTTGTTGCTGCCTCTGGAGAGCTTGTCTCCTGGCTTCTAGCACTTCAGGGTTTCGTGCAATCCCACTGGTGTTTGCAATAATTCCTGTTCTTCTTGTTCTGTCATTGGCGGAACAAGGATTTCTTTTGTTTTCTTCTCCGCGGGCTTTATTCCACTTGCGCCTCCTACTTCCGGGCTTTCATCAGCTGGATCGGCCAATTTCTTCTTCCGAAGTTTGTACTGGAGCTTTTTAGCGGCCTTGTGCTTTTTCTTGGAAGAGGGAGGTTTTTTGTTTGGTTCATCCTCTGTCAATTCTTTGACATCGGGGTATCTTGGAGAAGTTTCTCCGTCTTCTCTCTCTTCCTCAGGCGGAGGAGTTCTAGGGCTTCCCTGACTGTCGGCATCCGTGTTTTCAGCCGGTTTTGCCATCAGTACTTCATGGAATCCCTCTTGAAGAGATTTAACCTTTCTTTCGAAGGCGTCCTCGTCTTCGTCTTCGGAATCAAAGTTGTGTGATCCGGTTTCTGACTCTAATCTCGCCTCAATGGCGGCTAACACAGAGTCAGCTTCCGAGTGCGTCGTGATGTCGACGGATGTCGGATCTTCCACCTCTGTTGTGGGAGTGTTATTTTCTGCCTCTTGCACGGGATTACTGTCATCCGTGTTTTCGGCGATCTCGGATTGCACCATGCCGACAAAGTGTGATTCACTTGTATGTCGGCGATCTGAGCAAAATCCGGCATCATAGTCATCTTTGACTGGGTATAGGGCGGGTGGGATAAATCTACTTCCACCGCAAAACCCCATGGCTTCTGCAGTTAGCCCGATAAAGATGTTTGCAGATCCAATAGGTAACACGCAGGCACTTACAAGATGATTTTGCGCCGGTATGTAAGATCCGTTGTCGAGGAAGCGTCCAACGTCGTTGTCGAACTCCAGGCTTCCGACAGTTATGGAACTGCCAATTCCGCCGAGTATCCCAGATCGAAACCTAACGCCTGACGTCGCTAGCCCCACGGTGGGCGCCAACTGTCGAGACATCGTATTAGAATTCATAGACGGGGGTGCCATGAGACTACTGATAGAGATGTGGGGGGACGTGATTGTGTGAAGGACAATGACACATGGTTTTTACCCAGGTTCGGTACGACGCAGTAATGCGGCGTTCCTACTCCTGCAATCTCACTATTCAGGGCTAAAGCCTGTGCATACAGAGTACAATGTGAGGTTCGATTAGCTTCTCGTCAAGGATCAACCTCTCGGCGAGTTGGCCAGTAGCTTCTTGTCTATCTATCTTATATCCCGTCCGGCTTTATATAATAGCCAAATTAGGCATACAGAATAGGAAACCTAGAAGACTACGGTAACTATTAACTTGGAAAGTAAGGAATCCGCCTTCTACCCCAAGCCAGATCACATGGGCCGCGATCCGGGTTCTTCTAAAATCCGGCTTCTGTGCGTCAACTTACTGGGCCGCCCAATGGACCGTAATCCACTACCACTTGGGCCACCCGGGTAATCCGGCACTTTAGACTGCCATCCGATATACCCCTATTCGGTATATATCCGACAATGGCGGCCTCAGATGTTTTTCGGGACGAAGTGGAATATATTTAGGGTTTACGCCTCGGGGGGAATAAATAGGCGGAAGGGGCCCCACACCACCCCACGGCCCGGCCAGGGGGCGCCGCCCTATGGTGTGGGCCCCCTGAGGCCCCTCTCCTTGTCTCTCTAGGTCTCCGTGGAACCTTAAGGAATTCTAAGACTTCCGGGCTTCGAATTTTCCAATTCCGAGAATATTTCTAGAACAACTTTTCTAAAACTAAAAACAGCAGAAAACAGGGAACTGGCTCTGTGGCATCTTGTCAATAGGTTAGTCCGGAAAATCCATAAAAATGACATAAAGTGTATAGCAGACATGTGGGAAATAACATGAAAACAACATGGACCATCAGAAATTAGGGATACGTTTATGATGCATCATACCCACATTGTCATAAGCTGGTATTTGGGGTTTCTATGGATAGTCGTAAGCACAAACTCTATTTTCAGGAGCATCCAATAATAGTGGTCAGTTCTGCACCTTTGGCAGATATTATACATAACAGGGAAGCAACTGGAAGAGTTTTCAAGTGGGAAGTAGAGATGGGACCATATCGCATCAAATATAAACCTCGTACAGCTATAAAATCACAGGCCTTAATCGACTTTGTGAACGGTTGGACAGAGTTGCAAGCTCCAACTAAGAAGTTGGAAACCAAATATTGGACTATGCGCTTTGATGGATTAGGCAGCTGGAAGGTTCTGGAGCCGGAGTAGTATTAACTTCACCTAGAGGTGATAAATTTTGGTACGTCCTGTAGATTTCATTCAAATTATTAAATTTGTTGAAGAGATGGAATAGAACCAAGGTCTATCTTTTTTATTAGAGGTTGAATCGATCATCAAAAAATTAGGGCTGCTGAATCCATGAGCACGCAAGAGACAACCTGAAAAACTGAAAGATCTTAGTAGCCAGAGGAAAAGAAAACAAAATCGATTTCCGTAGTAGTGGCGAGCGAAATGGGAGCAGCCTAAACCGTGAAAACGGGGTTGTGGGAGAGCAATACAAGCGTTTTGCTACGAATAAAAGAAACTATGTTATAGCCATTTTGGTACATTCAATGTACTCTACGGATAGAGAAATACATAAAGTGGAACATAATAAAATGACAAATTGAAAGATTTCGTTGAAAAGTTATTTTATTAACTTTATTTAATTTAACCAACTAAACCCAATCTTCATTTTTGCTTATCTCATTGAGATAAGAAACAAATGAAAAATTCAATAATGCAGTTGAATACGAGGCTTTGCTTCATGGACTGCACATAGCCAAAGAAATGAGTATAACCCGGATTCGATGTTTTGGAGACTCAGAATTAGTATCACAACAAGTCACAAGAACTTGGGACTCTAAAGATCGTGTCATGGCAGCTTATAGACGTGCAGTTTCTCACATAGCATGTCATTTCAGGGATATCAGGTGGATCACATTGATTGCAGACTTAATGAGGCTGCAGATGCGTTATCACGTTTGGGCTCTCAGAAGAAGTTGGTCCCACCTAATGTTTTATTAGACGAAATACATAGTCCATCTATCAAAGTTTCTAGAGAAGAGGACACAGAAAACCCGGATCCTGCTTCTGAGGGAGTGATGCATGTAAAATGCATAGATGAATTTTGCATATTTTCACATGGTTTTCTATTACATATTGCATCATATAAGGGTGTAATTCAATGTTTTATAGTATTTTGGGGCTAAATTACAAAGTCCCCCAACTTTTATGGAATTAACCCTGCCTGTCAGAAACCCCGTTTTCTATATTTTTGACGTTTCAGGGGGCAAACTTCCGCGAAATCACCTGAAAATCTGCGGGGGTCATTTTCTTGGAAGGAGAAGACTTGCGGGCGAAGGATCCACGAGAATTGGGCAAGGAGGCCCAAAAGAGGACCCTCCACGCGGCCAGATTCCTTGGCCGCGTGAGAGGCCCCCTTTTGGCCCCTTTGGCCCCAATTCCTTCCATCTTCGACTAACCGACTCCGTCTTGACCTAAAACGGACTATAAAAAGGGTCCCCCATACCCTTATGGAGGAGAGCGCCGCCGAAACACCGAAACACCGAAACAGAGACCAGAAGTTCCAGATTGGAGGGGGGAAAATCCGGCGGGGCGCCGCCGGTGTGATCTCCTACCCCTCCAACGTCATCTCCATCGACATCTCCATGAAGAGGGAGTAGTCCACCCCAGGGCTATGGGTTTGTGGAAGTAGCTTGTATCTCTCTCTCTATGTGCTTCACTAATTAGATCCGTATGAGCTGCCTCACATGATTACGGGCACCGTTGTAATTCCTATGTGATGGATCTTTTCTATGAGTTACTGAATCTGAGATTGTAATTGTTTCTCTTGAGTTATTTGAGTAGATGTATCTTATGTACCCCGTTCTTATTTGCTAGCTTTGATCAATCTAGTTCTTGAGAGCGTGTGTGGGGTGATGGGTGCATTAGTTGGAGTAACGGGGGGTGGCTAGTGCTGTGAAAGTGACAGAAGTTCAGCGATCCACTTAGGTTTTCTTAAACCTTTCTTAGTTAACTCACTAGGGATAAAAAGGAGTACCTTGTTACCGGGGATTTGAAGTGACACTAATCAATCTCCATGACTAGATCTAGCAAGTTCTTACTTCAACTTCATGTCACATTGCTTAAAGCTATACTCTGGTTTTTCCTTAATTATCGAGGTGTTGTGATTTATTTCGCATCTTGGTGGAGTATAAGAGGGATTAATATGACCGTAGAGATCTCTATGCTAGGACGTGATGCCCATATGAAAGTACTCAATGTTAAACATGTTATTGTAATCTCACATGTAATTCTTTATGTCCACCGTCTACCACTTTATTTGAGAGAATGCAAGTGTGAAACCATGAACCCCGATCCTATTTTAATTATAAGAAAACACTCTAGTTACTTTGCTGCAATTTACTTTACTTGCACTTTACTTTACTTGCATCTCCAATTCGAATTTACATTATCTCCATCACCACTTGCATCACAAAAATACAAAAACAATCCATTGCATATTTATTTTCTCATTTGCATTTAGTAGTAGATTTAATTATTGCACATTTACTTTCAGTTTTGCATTGCAATTTAGAAGTCTGACACCTTGTGTTTGACAACCACTTGGTGAGGTTGAGGGCACAAAAATCTCTATTTGTTTGCAGGATCCTGGAGGAAGTTTGGAAGACAACTGCTGAAATACTGGCTCCCCAAGAGTTCGATATAAACCCTCGAGTCACCCTCATGGGGAAGAAGGCTTGCCACTAGCTACACACTCTGCACTTGGAGTCTCAACCTAGCCATCAAGCGTTTTTCTGGCGCCGTTGCCGGGGAGCCATAGGTGAAGGAGTTGTCCAAGGGAGCTCACAAGAAGTCTTCATCACCAACAAGGTGTGCAAACACCTAAGCTTGGGGAGGTTGAACCTACGTGAGTACCGTCCTTTCTATCTCCACCTTCTTTCAAGTAGATTGTTTTGTTGCTTGTCTTGTTTTTGTTTTTGTTTTGTCTTGCATATTTTATTTTAGTTTGGATTTTAGTTTTGCATTTAGTTGTCTAGTTTATTTTAGTATTTCGAATTTGCCTAGTTACTTTACTTTTCAGTTTTGCATAAAAAATTAAAAACTACATAAAAACTGTTAAAATGGGTGATAGAACTAAATTAAGTGACTAAACAAATACACCCAATGACCAATTCATTGCTAGGACAATTACTACACCTGAAATACAAGCTGAAAGCTATGAAGTAAGTCCTAGTTTATTGAATTTAATTACTAGAGAGCAATTTGGTGGTAGTGCTATGGAGGATGCCTCTATGCATCTTCATGATTTCATGGAAATATGTGATATGCAAAAAAATTAAAATGTGGAAAGTAGTGTTTTAAAACTGAAATTATTTTCTTTTTCACTTAGAGGAAATGCTAAGGAATGGTTACTTTCACTACCTACAGCTAGTATAAAGTCTTGGGATGATTTAAAAGAAGCTTTCATTAAGAAATATTATCCTCCCGTTAAAATTTTGCAAATAGGAATAATATCCTCTCATTTAAGAAAAATGATAATGAACATGTAGCCATGGCATGGGATAGAATTAAATTAATGCTTATAACATGCCCATCACATGGAGTAAATGAATGGACCATACTACACTCTTTTTATAATGGTCTAAACTACATGTCTAGAAATATACTTGATTCTGCTGCTGGAGGTGCCTTTATGAGTAAAGCTGTAGGAGAGGCTAAGAGCATATTAGAAAGCATATTGAAAAATTATAGTCAATGGAATACTGAAAGAGCACCCAATCCCACTAAGAAAATAAACTCAATTGAAGAAACCAATGATTTGTCTTCTAAAATGGACACTATTCTTGCCTTTATTAATAAACAAAATATGGAGAATGTGCCTTTGCAGGAGCTAGTTGGTAGTAATTCTGAAAGTGTGGATGTTAATTTTGTTAGGAATTATGGTAGCAATGGTTTTTGTAATGCTTACAATTCATATAGTAAATCTCCTTATGTGCCAAATAAACCTTTTGTTCCATATCCTAATGCTAATGAAAATAAGTGGAAGCCTTCTAGTGAAATTTCTGAATCTAATAAATTGCTTATGGAACAAGTTGCTAGTCACAATGCTATGATAAATGAGTTAAATAAGTCTATTGCATCCATTAGTAGTGATATTAAAGGATTGCAACTTCAATCTTCGAATTTAGATCAAGCATTGTCAAAATTAGCTGGTAATCAAGCAACTCTATTAAGCATGTCAGCAGGAAAGCCACAAGCACAACCTAGTGTAGGAATGAATTCTATTACTATTGCTGCTCTTATTATTGAAAATATTGATCATATTGCTGAGAATACAAGTGAGCATGTCCCTACTAGCTTAGAAGAAACTTTGAATGAAATAGTGAAGTACCCTGAATATTTACTTCCATATATGTCTTATCTTGCTAGAAAAGATGAAATTAGTCCTCATGAATCAAGCATGCTAGCTAAATTAGAGAGTAAAGTAGAGGAAATTATGATTCTTACTGAAATTAAGGATCCATTGCTTGATTTAGAAAAAAGTAACTTGCAAGAACTTATTGCTACTCTACAAAAATTTGCTAGTGATCCCACTATAAATGTTAATCAACCTGGCTTTCGATCTTATATTGCTAATCATGTCTTGCAAGAAAAAATTGCTAGGTACAAGAATGAGGCCATGATACCTCCTAAGCTTGGGGATACATGGATCCCCAAGGTGCTAGTTTCAATTGGAAAAGAAATTCACCATGCTATGTTAGATCTAGGTTCTAGTGTATCGGTACTCTCTAAAGAATTATATGAATTGCTAGAACTAGAAAATTTAGAAAACTGCTCAAGTGAATTTTTCCTTGCTGATAACTCTACTAAACATGCTGTAGGACAAGTAAAATATGTTATGATTGAATTGCACATGACTTTCGTACCCATTGATTTCATTATTATGGATATGGGGGATAAATCCCCTAGTCCTATTATTTTGGGTAGACCTTTTCTTCGTACTACAGGTGCAATCATAGACTCCAAGGAAGGGAATGTCAAGTTTCAGTTCCCTCACAAGAAAAGCATGGAGAACTTCCCAAGGAAGAGGGGCACGCTGAAGAACAAGCTCCCTCATGAGCTTTATCCCTCTTGATTATCAAGTAAGTAAAGCCTAGCTATATGGCTATAAAGAAAGCGCTTTACGGGAGGCAACCCGGTTGTTTTTGTTTGGATTTTCCTAGTGTCCTATTGCTGTCTCAAGAGATTAGTTTTTTTTTAATTCTGGAGTTTTTAATAAAGAGTCAAGTCAAACCCATTTGGACTTATAAGTTGCTATCCTAGGGCATGAAATTTCTGTTTCAGCACGAGTCTGCTCACCGTATGATTTTACGTTTTTTATTCGTATGTCGGATTGAGCTAATTGTTTAGTATGTTCTGAAACTTTTTGTCCTCTGTAAGCAAAAAAATTTGCTTAATGTTTTGACGAGTCTAGCTTAGGGAAAAACGTTCGTTTTGCTGCTGTTGCTTTTCTGGACAGATTCTGCCTTCTTTTGTTTTATGCACTCTTTGGGCTTGGGAATCGAATTTCCATGATTCTTTCAAGCAAGAGAGTGAACATACAACATAATGAACCTTATTGTCTATCTAATGGAGCATTTGATTTGTAATTTTGCACAGCAAGCATGTGATTTGTTTGTCCTTGCTAATCTCACCCACAGAAAAAGAATGGGAGAAACATGTTTTGTGAAGTTTTTTCACAGGGAATAGAGGAGCTGTGCCTCAAGACATCCAAGAATGGTGAAAGACATAACCTTGGGGATGTGACGAACGCCCCACTGGAGCTACACTCTTTTGGTTAGCACACGTCTACTTTCTGTTTTTCTAAGCAAAACATTTATCGTAGAGACTTGAAGCGTCTAGTATTTGTTTTTATTTTTGTTTTGATAAGACCACCACCATCATTTTATATGAGATTGAGCTACTGGAGTTTGGGGTTGTAATGTATTGGATGCTAGTATTATGACTTGGAATAGGGATGCCATGGTTGATTTGAAGAGCTACATATGTTTGCATGATTTATAAGCTTTTTATGTGTAGAAATTTGCAATAATGTTGTCTTGAGCTATCTCTTATTCATGTCCTTGATGTTAATTGCTGGTTTATTTAGTTTGTCATGAAATGAGTAGTTCTATGGACATATTCATGCATAGTAGCTGGTCAACTATCTCCCTCTTGCTAGCCCAAAAAATTAAAAATTCCAACAAGTAAAACTTGTTTCCAACACTCCTTAGCCAAGTATTTCCAGTGAGTCCACCATATCTTCCCATTAGCTTCATTACTATTCCGAGTATGTTCACCATGTTATTGTGTTATTTATGTTCTAAATTAAGATATTCACTTTATTAATTGTCATGGGTTGAACTTGGGATAGGACTCTCACGAACTTTTGAAGGCACACTTTACTTTTTATGCATCTAATAAACATGACACAATAATGGGAGCCACAAGTTTTGCGTTTGACAAGTGTGTGGTTGGGAGCTAGCTATAAACGTGTATCACCGGAAAGCTTTCAACATTGCACAAAAATTTACATTTGGTCGATATCATGTACTTTTGTTTTTGGACTCCTGCCATGCCGAAATGAAATAGAGGAATAGTAAGTTTTGATGAGTAGTATCTATATGACTAGAGAAACGCATTGGGCCGCTAACCCAAGCCATGCTTTATCATGGTGGAAATTTACTTACAGCTTGAGTGACTCTACAACACATCCTATAATAAATAAGAAGCTATGCATAATAGTGAATGAAAATAAAAAGGATGATGAGTCTACTCCGTTTGTTCATCTTGTCATTGTAACATGGGCTTGTTTCCATGTCATGGGGCAAGAGGTACCTCTTTGCGGTTCTCTATGATGTCATTAATAATTATTATGATTGTACAAAGCTTATTAGGAATCTTAAGTTGAGTAATCATGGAGTAGGTTTTCACACTCACGGGGCATGAGGCTTTCAACCACCTTGTCATTCTAATTACTTCAATACTCACAATTTTAAGATGCTAGTGATAAGGATCAATGAGAGTCCTAGATCAATGGATACCACATTTCAATTAGTAATTTTAGTTGATAATTTAGAGGCTAAATAAGACTTGATCATGTTTTACCTCTACTCAGTTTTCTCCAAAGTGTCCACCATATTTTCTATTCTCCATTATGCTATTCTTTGACCAATATAGGATTTTATTTTTCATTTTGTGTATGCATTTGGTCCATAGTGCTTTTATTTCATAATACACTTTGTGAACTTTCATGAAGCATCTTTGCTTGCATATTTGATATTTCTTACAACATGAATTGTATATTGCTACTCATTTCTAGTATTAATCATTTGATTATATGTAGCATGAATAATCCTCCTTGATATCCCATGATTGTTTCAATATGCAAAACCCATCTTAGTTTTATCACCTTCATACTCGAGGACGAGCATGGGTTAAGCTTGGGGATGTTGATGCATGTAAAATGCATAGATGAATTTTGCATATTTTCACATGGTTTTCTATACTTATTGCATCATATAAGGGTATAATTCAATGTTTTATAGTATTTTGGGGTTAAATTACAAAGTCCCCCAACTTTTATGGAATTAACTCTGCCTGTCAGAAACCCCGTTTTCTATATTTTTGACGTTTCAGGGGGCAAACTTCCGCGAAATCACCTGAAAATCTGCGGGGGTCATTTTCTTGGAAGGAGAAGACTTGTGGGCGAAGGAATCACGAGAATTGGGCAAGGAGGCCCAAAAGAGGACCCTCCACGCGGCCAGATTCCTTGGCCGCGTGAGAGGCCCCCTTTTGGCCCCTATGGCCCCAATTCCTTCCATCTTCGACTAACCGACTCCGTCTTGACCTAAAACCGACTATAAAAAGGGTCCCCATACCCTTATGGAGGAGAGCGCCGCCGAAACACCGAAACACCAAAACAGAGACCAGAAGTTCCAGATTGGAGGGGGAAAACTCCGGCGGGGCGCCGCCGGTGTGATCTCCTACCCCTCCAACGTCATCTCCAATGACATCTCCATGAAGAGGGAGTAGTCCACCCCAGGGCTATGGGTTTGTGGAAGTAGCACTTGTATCTCTCTCCCTCTATGTGCTTCACTAATTAGATCCGTATGAGCTGCCTCACATGATTACAGGCACCGTTGTAATTCCTATGTGGTGGATCTTTTCTATGAGTTATTGAATCTGAGATTGCAATTGTTTCTCTTGAGTTATTTGAGTAGATGTATCTTATGTACCCTGTTCTTATTTGCTAGCTTTGATCAATCTAGTTCTTGAGAGTGTGTGTGGGGTGATGGGTACATTAGTTGGAGTAACGGGGGGTGGCTAGTGCTGTGAAAGTGACAGAAGTTCAGCGATCCACTTAGGTTTTGTTAAACCTTTCTTAGTTACCTCACTAGGGATAAAAAGGAGTACCTTGTTACTGGGGATTTGAAGTGACACTAATCAATCTCCATGACTAGATCTAGCAAGTTCTTACTTCAACTTCATGTCACATGCTTAAAGCTATACTTAGTTTTTCCTTAATTATCGAGGTGTTATGATTTATTTCGCATCTTGGTGGAGTATAAGAGGGATAATATGACCGTAGAGATCTCTATGCTAGGACGTGATGCCCATATGAAAGTACTCAATGTTAAACATGTTATTGTAATCTCACATGTAATTCTTTATGTCCACCGTCTACCACTTTATTTGAGAGAATGCAAGTGTGAAACCATGAACCCCGGTCCTATTTTAATTATAAGAAAACACTCTAGTTACTTTGCTGCAATTTACTTTACTTGCACTTTACTTTACTTGCATCTCCAATTCGAATTTACATTATCTCCATCACCACTTGCATCACAAAAATACAAAAACAATCAATTGCATATTTATTTTCTCATTTGCATTTAGTAGTAGATTTAATTATTGCACATTTACTTTCAGTTTTGCATTGCAATTTAGAAGTCTCACACCTTGTGCTTGACAACCACTTGGTGAGGTTGAGGGCACAAAACTCTCTATTTGTTTGCAGGATCCTGGAGGAAGCTTGGAAGACAACTGCTGAAATACTGGCTCCCCAAGAGTTCGATATAAACCCTCGAGTCACCCTCGTGGGGAAGAAGGCTTGCCACTAGCTACACACTCTGCACTTGGAGTCTCAACCTAGCCATCAGGGAGCAATGCAGAAATTTTGCTAGAAAAATCACATCATATTGGATTTGGCATTAGTTACCCATCCACAATCAAACGGGCAGGCTGAAAGAGCAAACTAAGAATTGTTGTGAGGTATCAAACCAACATTGATAACACCTCTTGCAAGAACAGCTGGAAACTGGGTAGAAGAACTACCAGCTGTCTTATGGAGCATACGAAACACTCCCAACAGATCAGCGGGCTATACACCGGTTTTTTCTTGTATATGGTGCATAGGATGTATTGCCAAGTGATATCTATCATGACTCACCTAGAAGTGCTTCCTATGTTGATACTAATAATGATGCAGCTCGTCAAGACTTGTTAGTGATTCTGGAAGAAGAGCGAGACCTCACGACATATAGATCTACAGTATACCAGCAAGACTTACGACGATATCATAGCCAGAGAATCCGAAGCCGGATTTTTCAGGAAGGGGATCTTGTGCTTCGTCTTATCCAGAAGAAAGAACTACAACATAAACTGAGTCCACCATGGAAAGGACAATTTTTTGTGAGCAAGAATCTACATAATCGATCCTATTACCTTATTGATATACGTGACATTGACAAATCGCGCACATGTGAAGAAGAAACCCACAGGCCATGGAAGATAGCTTAGTTACGTTCGTATTATACATAGGATCATTGTAATAACTATGTACTATTATGATTGATGGAATAAAGCTAGCACATCTGGAACCTGGATTTGTGCTATTCCACCTGCTAATCGTTGATAGGATGAGTCTTTATTTTTATCATTAATCATAAGGTCAGTTGGTGGCTAGTTTCAATATGTTCTAGCTAAAAACCCTTGAACTTGGGCTATGCCAACCTATATACTTTGGTTTCGATAATTCACAAAGGACTAGCTACACGCACTCATGTGACCTAGAAGCACGAACTAAAAAGTCAATCAACTATGATAGCCTATTATGAACTTAGTTGACACGGAAATTTTTAGAGTAAGATGCACTATAATAAGTCACGCGAAAAGCACTTGTGAAAACATCAAACCAAATTGGCTATCAAGCCATAAGTTTAAAGCCTGAAACACGCAAACATGCACACAACCATATTGTAGCTTTTTAAATCATGAGATTTTAACCAAGAGTGCACAAACGCACTGCAAAAATAATAGGACTTGGGCAGTATAAAGTTTCCTGCCTATTACAGACCCACAAACGGGCCAAATTAATTCTCCATCAAAACATAGCCAGTACAATCACTCTGCAGCCTTGTCATCCGTAGCTGAGTTCGTGGTCGCCGAGTCATCAGTTTTGGCCGGCTCACATTGCTTGCCGGCTCATCTTCTGCCTCTGCGTCTTCCTCTTGAGATTTTCCATCTTCATCTGTTGCATCCTCCCCTACAAAGCACAAAAGAGCCAAGGCCTCGGTAGGATATTCTGTAGGATCATTATCCTGAATAGGTGCCTTCAAAGGAATCGTTGCAGTCGGCGTACCAGACCCGAAAACAGGAACCATGATAGTTGGAGTGCTTTTGGAAGCCGGATCAACGTTCACAAATTTAGTAGTAGAAATCTTTATCCTTTTGTTCCTAATATCATATTCGGGTTGCATTTTCGCCAGATCCAGCCCTTGTGTGATGGTGGTGGCATACCGCCGAGTCTCCTTCTCAATAGCCACAAAATCAGTTTATGTAAACGGGGTCTTGTCAACCTTGAACTCTGGAAAAACAACAGCTAATAGTTCCGACTTTATATTGGGATAGTAAGCTTTGACCAGAGATAAGGTACACATAGCTCCCTTGCGACAAGCGGAAAGCTTCCAAAGCCGGATCCACTCAGGGACACAAGAAAGTTCCTTCAAAGTGTCCCCAAGCCGGGTTGGAGGCCGTGGCCATCCCCGCACCTCCTGAATATAGGCAGCAGTACCACGATACCACTCCTTCACCAGATTGAAATCAGTTTTAGCTTGATTGGAGAGGTCTGATCGTTGCCGCCGTGAAGAGCACCTATATTTTCCAAAGTATAAACATAGGTTCACATTAGCTACTATATTATAGAATGGAACTATTACGAATAACAAATAACATGCAAAATCCGGCTTACCAAAGCAGGATGATGTTATTTCGTTAAGAGGATCAAGCACAAACTTGAGTCTTGCCTTGGATTGTTTCAGTTCATCAGCAACATTCTCTTTGGATTTTAGCAGTTCCTTAGCTTCAGCCAACTACGATTGACAAATTTTCAGGCTCTGGTTCACGGTCAGAAGGGAAACTTGCCAATCATTTGCTAAATCCTCAGCTTTAGAACGCATATCAATCTCTTTCTGCAACATAGAATCTAGCTTGTGGTTCGTGGAGGTGGCAGCTTCCGGTAGTTCTTTAAGATGTCTCATCTCTTTCTCGGCTTCACTTCAAAGTTTATGTGCAAAAATGAACAAAAGTGAGTCCCATGTTGCTGCAGGCATGCAACCCGACACTTGGGTGCTATAGTTCGAAAAGCAAAAGCATACAACCAGTTGAGGGCATAGATAAAAGCTAATACATGGGGGCTATTTCTCATACATGTTTTCCTAGAAAAAGCATATTTTGAAGTACAAATTTGCTACCAGTAGTCAACCTAGTACGTGGGGGCTACATGATTCAAAAGCAAAACATATAAGAATACAAACTCTATCCCATTGTGAAAGACAAAAGACTAGGAGTTTGCGGGCTACATGGATAAACAGTTATAAGAAAATGATGTACCTCGTAATTTTCCTTCATACTGGCCACTATGCCAGTTTCATGGTCACGATTCTGGAAGACTTGTTTTTCATATTCCTTGAGCAAGTTGTCCATTTCTCCAACACTAGACATGTTCAACTTTTCCTTAGAATCTGGGTTCAGCTTATCTTGACGAACTTCCGGCTTCACCTCGAAGGATACCTTGGCACCTATAGTACATGTAGCCTCTTTTTCCACCACCCTCTTAGAGAGAAAAGTGACTTCGTCATTCGGTGTAGTCTAGGATAGTGGGTAAGCCCGATCAAGGGCCGAATCTCTGGTTTCCGGCTCTGTCTGTGCAACATCAGGAATAGTGGTATGAGGGGACATTGCATCAACATGCATTGGGCTCGACGAACCCGGCGCATCCACCAGAATAGCGTGGCCCTGCAAAAAGGAATAATAGCAACATATGAACATACAAAGCAACGATAAAGAAAAAGGGTAAAGGAAGAAAATTTCAAGGATGTTACCCACGATTGATCACAAAATCCCCTGGGACATTGACGCTAGAAGCATCAGAAGAAGGGGAGTTTGTGTGAAAAGAGTGGTCCCTTGGCATTCTCTCAGTCCCAGCTTGAGGATGTGATGAAGTGGGCTCAACAGGCTAGTGGAAAACCCGGCACGGAGAGCGCCCAAGTGATATACCCTCTGAAATCTCAGGAGAGTCGGAGCTCTAGGTCCTCCTCTTCTTAGAGGTAGCTTCATCTTTATCCTGTGTTTTCCGGGGAGATGAGAAAAATTTCTTGCGAGAACCAGACAAGCGAGATATGGGAACCTTTGCAATCGCTTTCCAGGTCCTCTTGGGCCCAGAAGCCGGCTCTTCCTATCGCTCCTCACGAGTATCACCTTCCTGGTTCTTTTCACCCGGGTTTTCTTCTTCCTGGTCCATCTCATCCGGGTTGGCAGTAACAATGTTCTCTTGCGAAAAAGTAGCGTTAGCAAGTTCGTTATGGAGTTGACCTAAATAATCTAGTTCATCCACCTCTTTATCCTCCGGGTCCTCTACAGGTGGACTGGGGGGCTCAATCTCAGTCTTTCACCAATCTGAGTCCAGCTGAAAAAAATAAACGTCTTACAAGAAATAGCTTAATGGACAAGGAAAAATAAAAGGAAAAAAGAGAGAGCCGGAAATTTACCACTCGAACGAGATTCATTCCTGAGAATGGGCGCAGGCCCACTATCCTGATCTCGTCTTTGGACTCGCCAACTAGATTTTTTAGGGCCTGAACAAAATTCTCCTCACTCATATCTTCTACTGAATATCTCATCTCATTTGTAAGTTTGCCTGAATACTGGCAAAGGAGTTTGGTTTTTTTGCTAAGTGGCTGGATACTCCATCCAACCTAGCACTAGGTTAAATATGAGTCTTTCAACCTGTGAGAAAGCAAGGCTTTAAGCCTTGAAATCATAGGAGCCAAAGCTTCCCTATTTTCTTGCTCTGCTTGGGCCTTCATCTTCTCCTCGAAAACAAGTCTTTCTGAACGGTAACCCGACAACGGATCTTTGTCTGTCTTGGGAGGTATCTTTGCAATAAAAGAAGGTTTTTAACCAATATTTGGGGCTGGCTATTCAACTTCGTCAGAGGGAAAATATTGTATGATCTCCTCTAGATAGTAACACCATCGCATCATAAAAGCGGCCTTAGTGGTTTTTGGCTGCTGGTTGCAATAAAAGTATTCTAAGAACAAATCTAGATTGGTTTCTATTTGAAAGTATTTTTTGCAAAGTTCTTTAATATTACACAGGTTAAGCATAGAATTTTCACTAAGATCCTCGAGACGGGGTCCCCAGTGAGCGAGAACCTTAAAGAAGAAATCAGAGCTGAGAGGGAGGAATCCGCGGCATACACAATCTCTAAATATCACCACTTCTCGACCTAGGATGGGTCTCCTTGCCAGGTATCCTCCACTCCAGAGACTAGGGAAGCAATCCCTCGGAAACTAGATCTTCTCTACAGTTTGGTCATCAAGGACTTGGACCAATCTTCTTTAATCACGCGCTTCTGAGGAGCCGGCGTAGAGGGAGTCGGGTCTTCTTTCTTCTTCTTTCGTGGCCATCTGTAGGTCCTCCCTTGGAGGCCATGCTCTTTTTCCCCATCTGAGCAAGGAAAAAAGCTCCGGCAGCGGCAGAGAAATTTCGGTGACGGCGGAGGAGAGAAAGCTTGGCAAGCTCCCTGGCGGCGCTGAAGGTGGAAGATGGAGGTGTTCCGCACAGGGGGAATGAGCCCAGGGCTCACCTCTCCTAGGGTATTTATAGTGCGGTAAAACCCTAGGATTTTTCGCGGTAAGTTGTGTAGATTCACCCCTGGGGAATGCCGCGTGAACAAAGTTTGACCTAGGTCAATTCATATTTTTCTAAAAGTTAGAGATATGGTTTTTATCAAAAAATATTCTACTACCTCGAATTTCAGGATACAAACGAATATTAACTAGATCTAAAATGTTTTCCGTTTAAGCGAAGAATATAAAATGGGAAGGATAGGTTCAATAATTTATCACAGCGCAAAAAGAAAATCCGGGTCTGCCTTCGAGCGGCTGGAAGAGAAGTCCTGGTTACGAGGTAAGAAGGACATACCCGGATTCAACTAACAACCTTGTTACTTTCTTTCTTTCTTGCATTTCAGGAGCTTATCATGAACAAGTTAGGCTGGAGCCTAAAAGGTTCATGATAACATAGGGGCTAGTATTGGAGGAATAATCATCCGGGTCCTCAAGGTTCCTGAAGACTGGACCCGGCTTATGGAGACTCGACCCAGCCTATGAAGGAAAACCGGGTTGGGCCCTTTGAGCCAACATAACCAAGACCCGGTTCCCAGAAGTCCAGTTTCCTACGCAGGAAGACGGAGTTATTCCCGGGAGAAGGCTGATTCCTAGTAGGACACCGAGAACGGGGAGAACCCGGGTTCCCCTGTAAAATCCAGGAACCCGGCCGCTATATAAGCCGGGTCCTAGGACATAAAACACTAAGTTCTAGTTCCTAGAGACATAGGTAGCTATATTTCGAACCTTGTAATCGAGATCGATATCATCAATACCAATCTAACAGGAGTAGGTTTTACCCTGAATCGAGGGGCCGAACGTGGGTAAAGTTTTTCCTCTCGAGTCTGGCTCAACCCTTTCGAAGCTTCACCTCGTGCTAATGACCTAAAAACTAAGTTCTCAGGTGAGGACACTTTCCGTGATAACCCCACAACAGGATTCAATCTGGAATGCCGGATTGATGTCAGATTGCCCCGGATTTGACTAAACATCGATACAAAAAGTGCCATAACTT